>CM034315.1:73898212-74083572 GCA_019925795.1 Dendrobium chrysotoxum
GCGGCGAAAGGTGAGGGTTTGGTATGTTCGTTGGATTTAAACCATTTGTATGGTTAAGATTAATTTAAAGAAAAATCGCAAATGACTTTTATATAATAGTATAGATATTGCACTAGTTGGATAATGATTTGACAATATCTCCTGAGTTCTTTCTATAAGATTATAATATCTATATATTTACAATTTCCACCTCAACATTCTGTTATTTGTCCTTTTTCAATTTCTTGCAAAATTTTCATCTAAGCTCAAATAAATAAAGAAGGATTAGAGGCAGGTGAAGTTAACCAATACGTTATATAACTCAATAAGGCAGGCACGAACTAGTGGGGCCACATATTTGTGTAGGTGATTAATCAATTAATTTAAACAAGTTTTATGAAGATTAATTAACAAAGATATAAGCAAGCATAAATGTCTTCTTTATTATTATAAACTCAGTTGTCGGCTACCTCAATTAACGAATAAAAAACCAATAAATTAAAGAATAAGCAAACAAAAGACAACAAGCCACCGAAAGAAATAATAATGACAAACAAACTGTCATAAAAGGAGTATATCCTTTGCATTATTTGCTTAATCGATCATCTTTCTTTGATTTTTTTTTTCCCTTGCAAGGCTTCTTGAATAAGTAAGTGGCATTTGACCAAGTCCCAAAGAGAAATTTTTATTTTTCTTGATGTGTCACCAAAAATTATTTTGATCAGGCACGAATCTTGAAGTTTATTTGAATAAGAAAATTTTAATATTCAATACGAGAACCTCTGAATACTAATTTTAGCAAACTTATAGTTAAACTAAACGTCTCGACAAGATGAACCCACAACACTGAAATCGGTCCAATCCGAGCCCAAATGGGCCAAAGAGATAACTTGATACATAATTTGAAGCTTTAGAAAATTAATTGGATGATCAAATGAGCTATAAATATGGCATGCTTATTGTCGAATTGAGCGGCTCGACGAGAAAATTTAACAAGCCAATATTGCTTAAATTTGATATCATTAAGGCACTTAAATGTTGAACGAATGTTCTATGATTGAGAGGATCAATATGAGTCATGTGATGGAGCACTCCGAAATTGTTCTGGATCTTCTCTATATTTACGGAGTATGCTAGTCCCAAAAATCTATAATTTGGCCCCAACTCTTTGCATGGAGAAGGCTTGGAGTAGGAAGGCTTAGACTTTAGGCTAGAGATTCAAAAGAGTTCTAAGGCATGAATCACAAAGCATCACTGTCGGCGGACCCTCGTCGCCCAGCCACCACCACTAGACTTTCACCTACTAATCATCGCTTGACGTCCACTTGGCAGTCGCCGCCGAACCTTAGCCAAGCTGTTGCCATTGAAACTCCACCCGACTATTGTCGTCGAACCTCCATCCAGTCACCACCATCTGGTCTCCACCCGACAACATCATCCGATTACGATCCCTGGCCTCTGTGTCTCTCGACCACGGTCCTGACCTCCATGTCCTGACTACTGTCCTATCGACCAAACAAACATGCACATGTTCTCTTAAGAAAAGCTCTCACGTCATTAGATTCTTCCAACTCCAATCATGTAATTTATTTTATAGATATATATTTGCTACAATGTCCAAACTTCTTCTCCGAGAAAGCGCATCATTTGTAATCAACGACAAACATTAGTGGAATCATTTTGACTAGGCCAGACCTCGTGATTTTCTCTTACCTGAGTTTTTCGTGTAAAAAATATGGTGTCTTTTATAACTCTTGCACCCATCTATTTTATATGTGTGTGTGTTGGATCTTCATACAAAATTAGGACGTTAAACACTTGATTTCTTTATCACCGTGAATATTGTGGCATGCAACAACATGTATTATACCACGCTTCTAATTTTTTTAGACACAAAAAAATACGGTGATATAATATATCTCTATTGTATATATTTCAGTGTATTTTCATGTGTAGATGTAATTCATGCCATATCTCATATTTATCTCAGCTATTAGCAAATATACTTTCAGTAATATCAATCCTTTGCATGCTTATTATATATTAAACCATCCTCTATGTAGACCCACTGGTTGTATATGAATTTAGTCAAGTTGGAGCTGCCTTGGCCGGAGCTTAAGCCACCTTGGCGAGGAGCTAGTTTATTAAATAAGTTCGAGCTCAGGCTCAAGCTCAAGCTCTGACTCAATTTTACTAGCTTGAGAGCTCACAAGCAGCTCATTTATTATAAAACAAGAAAATAAACATAATTTAAGCGGTCGTTGCAATAAGATGATAAAAATAATCAGCAATTATTTAATATAATGAAGTGAGAGATAATTTTTAAACAATTTTAATAAATAAATAATTAAAACCATTTATTATTAATATATTTTAAATTTATTTTATATTAAAATTATTTAAATAAGATGATTCACAAGCTAACAAATTAAGTTAGGCTGATTTAGTTTTGACTCATTAACTTATCAAACTTAAAATTTATCATGCTGAGCCCAAACCGGCTCCCCGACGGCTTAACTTATTTATATCTCTAGTTAGGACCAATGCATATGTAGAAGAACTTTGAACTCTTGTGGGTTCAGTACAAAAAGAAAGAAGGCGAAGTAGAGTGGCCTTACAACAATCTGAGGTAGGCCTTGAAAGTATGATCGTAGGCATCAAGGCGTTAATGAATGACAGTTGCGATAACTGTGCAGCAACGACGGATGCTACTCTGCAGCCTATGATAGACAAATACATTATTTATCAATTTTTTTCCTTTGCATATCACTAGATGTATCAAAATAAATTTTCGGATCAAATTAGGGTTAGTATCAAAATGGATTTTTGGGTCAAATTTGGGTCCAACCTGAAGCTGGCCGGCCTTCAAACTGATTTGACCTGAACCCAACTCGATTAGACAAACGGGCCAGAAATTTAGACCCGGATGTGATTTGCCCCCAACATGGGTTGACCCGACCCGACCCCTGACCCAGTTGAGCGCGACTATGCGGCAAGCGAGCATGACTGTACGAGCCAAAGAGCGGGCGCGTGACGGCAAGGGGTGAGCGGAGTGAGGGGGTGTGCGGGCGAGAGGGCAAGCTAGCGTGTGGGCGGGCACGAGGATGACCGCGACGGATAGATGAGCGATGACAGACAGATCACGATTGCGAGGAAAAGCGCTACGATAGACTAGCAAAGAACCCGAGTGTGACTTAGCGACAAACAGGTCATTTTCAGGCTTTCGATTTGGCCCGAACCGACCTGAATTTGCAATCGGGTCAGGATTTTAAACTCAAACATGACCCGTTTTCATACGGGTTGATTAAAACCCAAGATTTTCAGCTCAGGTTCAAATCCGATTTTCGGGTCATATCAAATATTGGCACTCATATATATCACTAGTGCAATAGATATCTTTGAAGTTAATAAATTAATTTATAATTTATTTTACTGCCGCTGGGCCTGTAAGTAACACATTGATTTTTGTTATGTGAGCCTTAGAATCCAGCCCACTAAAATTCTCAAAACTCTTTCAACTAATGCGCTAGGCATTCGAGTGTATTCGTTTAACATTTTAGTATTCATTGCCTTAATGACTATTGTTGTAACAACATTAAATATTCTACTTTATAGAGTTAATGGGAGCACTTCAAAACAACCATCAGTTAAATTTCTTTTTATCAATCATTAATTTAGGAGTTATTTATATTGTGTCAATATATATTATGTAGAATGGCGTAACTAATCACTCAGCAGAATCTAGCGAAGCCACCCACCGGCATCGGACCCACACTTACTTTGCTCCACTAAAGAGGCGAGGCTATAGTAGAGGGGATTCGAATCCGGGATAGGGAGTTCCCAACCATGCTCGCCCACCAATCACCCTAAACCTCGGTGGGTGTAGCATTATTTCTTTACTAGAATAGGAGTATATTCTCTTTATTTGAATATCTACTATCTGCATTATAATTTGTTGAACATGTATTAATGAAATAACATACGAAAGAGGAGATGTTTGTTTCATCATGATATCATAGCTAGGTTTTAGTCTTTGTTGTTTCTTTAAAGATCATGTAAGAATTATGACCTCATCATGACATAAAGGAAGACTAGCCTTTGGCTTTTGCCACAAAGGACGTAACTAGATTGGGGGTGTAATTAGTGATCGAGCTGGTTCGCTAGTCGGCTCGAACTTGACGCTTTAACGAGCTCACGAGTCAAGATTATCGAGTTTCGAGCTCATCAAATTATCGAGCTCAAGTTCGATCCAGATGATGCTCGACTTGATCACTCGTCGAGCGGCTTGAGTGCGGAAGCGCGGCGAGCTCGGACACAGGAGGCGTTAGTGCAGGTGCAGGCTCGGATGTGGAAGGAGAAACCGCAAGAGCAGGCTCAAACACGCTCGGAAGCATAACTGCGGTGAAGGGCTTGGACGTGCTCGAACACACTCAGAAGCGGAATCACGTCTATAGGCTCGAATGAGCTCGGTCGCAGAAGGCGGAACCCGAAGCGGGCAACAGGCACGAAATTGTAAGCTCGCGAGCGAGCTCAAGCTCATCTTTTGAGCTCTACTTGAGTTCAACCTCGGGATTTCGCTCACAAGTTGAGCTCGAATTAGGCATGACTCAAACTCGACTTGATTCTTTTGCACCCTTAACTAGATCCCGTATGAAACCTGACCCACTTATTGAATTACCCATCTTGATCACGATTTGGCCTGCTTACTTGACGGATCGAGCATTGCGACGGTTTCAAAAGGAGGGCAAAAGCCCAAACAAACCTCCCTTTCCATTATTTCCTTAGGACAACACCATATATAGTTGTGACCAATTAAAACAAAATAAAAAACCAAAACTGGTAATGGCAGCACACTATGGAAATACAAAACATAATTGAGAAACTTATTTCAAACTTCATCGTTATGTAGGACGGTGGAGTGAACTCATGGCAAAGAAGAAATGATAAATGAGAATGTAGTGAAAAATATGGCTAAGCTGCTTCATAGTTATGTAGGACGGTGGAGTGAACTCAAGGCAAAGAAGAAATGATAAATGAGAATGTAGTGAAAAATATGGCTATGCTGCGTTAGTAAGTTTTGAACCCTAACCATTAGTTCAAATTCAAAATTATTCCAATAATAATAAATAATACAGTCATCTCTAAGGACTTAGATAAAATAAGCTATGCTCTAGTTGGATCGTTAAGCCGTATTAAGGCTTCGTTTGGGACAGTTTTTTTACTGTATTCTAAAACAGTTTTTTAGTACTAAGGCTTCGTTTGGGACCGTTTTCTTACTATATTCTAAAACAATTTTTTAGTACAAAATTTTTTTGAAAGCAACGAAAAAACAATGATAAAAAATTGTCCCAAACTAAGCCTAATGCTAGATGGAGGACTTAATAATTTGCAAGGAAAATATAATAACATAAATAAATAGAAAATAACAACTAGCTTGGTATGGCATCATTGAATGGGACATCCATCATTTCATTACCTAAAACATTACGCCCAATGCACCTTGACATTACTAGATGGAATGGTGTGATCACCACTATATACATATTGAATCGAACATCATTTCAAGCCCAAAACATGGAAGCTCTAATACAAGCTCTCGCACATCATACACGACTATTATCCATCTTAATGCTCTAGCCAACTAATAAAGCTAGATTCCTCTGTTGTTTGATTTTATTTTTTTTTATTTGTGAGCATCATAAAGTCTATAGATGTTACAATTCTATAACATGATGTCTATATACCATAATAGATGTCATATTTGTGGAATGAGAAAACTTATTCCCTAAAAACGCACTACGTTTACTCCCAAGAGGAGAAGCTAAGTGAAGAGCTAACAAGAGAAAGATGGCCTAGTCTTGTGGGATGGAGAACATGGAGAAGATTAAATAAAAAATTACAAGATCAAAAATTGGGAGGTAAATAGAACATAATGTAATTGTAATTAGTATGACCCAACCACAAGAATCATCAAAGCCATCCATTAAAGTTGTAGTCACTAAAATTGATTAACCCAAAAAAGCTTAACAAGTTCAATACAAAGAAGTACTCCATCTTAATATAGTAATTGCACGCTGTGACCAATCTTCTGAGAATATACTTGAGGTATGTGCTCCACCTTTTATCTCCCAATAATATTACAAATATGTTGTCTTTATTAAATTGCTCTATAGACACAATTAACGAAAACAATCAAATTGATACTCTATGAATCATAAAGCAGAAAAGTTAAGTTATATAATACCCAAACATATTTCAATCTAAAGATTATTATAACCGCTCAAACCTCTTGCACACTATATTATCTTTGATCACATTCCAAACATAGTACAAGAAGCACTAAACAACACCAAGTGGACCCAAAATAATAATAGAAATCAGATACTGCAAAGGAAGTATCTATGGACACTTGTACCACTATCGCAAGGAAGGAAAATCATGGCCGGAATGCATTTGATAGTTCTAAATCAAACACAAGATAGATGACTCAATATAAATATACAAATCAAGGCTCATGGCAAAATGATAGGCTCAAAAATTCATAATTAATTCTCAAGAGATGTTCTCGCCTATGAAAAAGCTAAACATCATTAGGGTAATGTTATCTAATATTGCCTCAAGTTTAAATTGGTCTCTACATTAGTTTGATGCATATTTCTTGATGGAGATCTTAAATAAGAAGTATTCATGCGCATTCCACCATGATTCACCACTTTGCCAAAAATATAGGTAGCATGTAAATTAATGGAAGCCTTATATGACTTAAAGGAGCCCCTAAGAGTATGGTTTAGAAGGTTGAGTGTAACAATGAAAATGCATGATTTCAAATAAAGTAATTTGGATCATACTCCATTCCTAAAACAACGACAAGGGATAGTGATAACATTGATAATTTATGCAAATGACATGATAGTTATAGAGCACAAAGATGAAAAAATAACATGCCTACAAAAAAATCTAGTTGTTAAATTTGAAATAAACATTTGGGCGGTTATAATATTTTTTGGGCATTGATGTAGCTCAATGAAGTCAAGGAATGTTTGTATCACAAAGAAAAATACATCTTTAATATATTAATAGCACCGAATAATCAATTATAAGCTTGTTAATGTGTTGATAATTTAGTATCATGAATTATGAGTACAACTAAATCTAATAGTTACAAATTAAAAAATGTCCAACAACCTGTGAGAAATTGATCTACCTATCTCATACCCAACTCAACATCACTTATGCTTAAGTTAGGTAGAGCTAATTCATGCATTATTTGGGTGAAAATCATATGAATGCAATACTCTGGATCAGGTGATACTTAAATCATAACTTCAACAAACATGATTCTTCAGATTTTTTTACAATTTGATACCAAATTGAAAGTAAAATGTCATCTTATGAATTTATTTATGGTGGATGGTTATATTGACCCCGCTCTATATAATCTAATCTCCAAATTAGTTTTCTTTGTTATTGTTGTTGAGAAAGATTCTCCTCTTTAAATTATTTATTTTTCTTATGTAAAGAGCATCAACTCAATCCCACTTATCACTTTTTTTCTTTGTTTTTTTTATTTTGAGAGAATTCTCAACAATGGGCATCAATATGCATGAATTTTGTATATTTATAAACTATTTCCCACATAAGGGTTGAGTAAAGTGGTCAAGAATGTAGCCCTCTAAGAAAGAGTTTGGGAAGGCGTTCAAGCTTGAGAATCTTAAGAAATAATCCTTTAAGAGTTCTCCTTGATTTTGGAAAATACTAGACCAATGAGAAGAATATTTGATAATTCTTATACTTGTGATGAGTTGGTCAACAAAGTCTCTGACAAATTTGATAGAGGTGTTGATGGCATTATATGGAAGTGAATAAAATCATGCTTGAGCTTTTATGTTGAGTGTAGTGGGGAATATGTAATAAATGAGTGAGGTTTTGGTATATTGAATATGCATAATCATTTTTTTTAATAGTTCAACAGCTTGTTGGAATCATTAGACTCATCATAAGTTCTATAATGAACATTTTGAACTTCAAACTAAGGAGATGGCCTAATATGACTGTTAAAAATGGAGATAAATCCTAAAGACCCTATTGAGGAAGAGACTAATCTTTGCCACCTACAAAAGCTTTTGTTGAACACAGCTTCGTAACTTGTATCATATAATGTCATGTGGAGCCTTTGTTCTATGGTGGAAGTATGTTTTCCATATTTTTATGGCTCTTTGGAGGGTTGGGAATCATTTGGTTCAAGTAAATCATCATCCCATGATTGAGACAAAGTTGTATGCATGTTGGAAAGCATTTATATGCTTTCTTTTTCAATGGTGAGCATGTATGAGTCTTTTATGAAATATTTTTTAGAAGTGTTGGAGAATATTCATGTGCTTCAAACATGAGCATGGCATAGATTCAAAAGTGATATTGCTTTATGTTCATTGGAAAGTTTTCTTGAATTTTGGAAAGAGTAAAGTGTGTATCTTTTGGGAGTTTTGGGAAGTAGAGTATGTGTTTATGTTGAAGGATGAAATGTTTAAAAGTGGAACTTGTGTGTGTTTTGGAAAGTGGAGTTGTGGAGCTTGTATGTATTTTGAGAGTTAAAATGTGAAAAATTTTTTAAAGATGAAAAATGTGTAAATGTGGAAGAGTAAATTGTATGAAGTATATTTTGAAACATGAGGTGTATGATTTTTGGAAGGTGATGCGAATAGATTTTGAAAGGTGAGGTGTATGAATTTTGCAAAGTGCATTTATTTAAGGTGAAATGCTTTGAAAGGCAAAGTATGTGAGCTTTGAATATTGAAGTGTGTGAATTTTGGAAAACATGTGCATTTTAAAGAATGTAGTGTTTTGAAAGAGATGAAATATATGTTTTAAAAAGTGTATGTCTTGAAAAGTATATGTGTTTTTGGAAAGTAACATATGTATGTTTTGAAAAGTGAAGGGTGTATGTGAATAGTAATGTGAAGTGTGATTGTTGGAGAATGAAAAGTGTTTACTTTGAAAGGTGATGTGTGTAAAGAATGAAGAGTAAAGTATGTGGTTTTGAAAGGTAAAGTATTTTGATGAGCATGTCTTTTGAAAGATATATTGTATGTGTTTTGGAAAATAAAATGAAATGTGTTGGAGAGTAAGAGTGTATGTTAAATATTGAAAAGTGTGTGCATTAAAAGGTATTAGGTGAGAAAGATGAAGAGTGAATCTGTGAGGCTTTGAAAGGTAAAGTGTTTTTAATAGGTGTATGTTTTGAAAGGATCAATTGTGAGCTTGAAAGGACGAAAGGTGAAAATGTATGTTGGAGAGGTATTGTGTGAGAAGGGTAAAAAGTAAAGTGTTTGATTTTTGAAAGGTAAAGTGACATGTGTAGGTGTGTTTGAAAAATGGATTGAATGCAATCATTCAATTTAATGTCTATTGCTAAATCTCAAAGCAAATGTGAGAGTACTTCCTTATCATGAGTCAAAGCATTTCACTTATTGAATACAGAGAGTTTTAATTCATATGGATGAGTAATCAATTGCTAAAATCAGCTATGTAGGTTGCAAGCAAGAGTAGATTTTATGGGAGAAGAAGAAGTGTAAGGAGGAGGATAAAAGTGAAGAAGGTATACTTGGATTCGACTAGGGCAAGGGAAGTCGAATCAGAGACGGCAAGCTTAAGATCGTTGAAGAGAGGAGGGGCTTTAGGCGTCGTCGGCGAAGGTTCCTTCGGGCAAGAGAGGCTGGACAAAGAGGGAGGAGGCGAACGGGTAGGGCAGGCTGTGCGAACCGAGAAAGCACGGAAAGAGGGTATTTTCGCCTGGGTCTTCTCACGCGAGAGAGAGGGAGACCGAAGAGGGAGTCACGAATTGGAGGGGGGATCATGTGTGGAGGTTTCGATTTCACCAAAATAGAGAGAGTGGGGTTCTAGTAGTTTGAACTAAACTAAATCCCTCTCTTAATTCAAATCAACGGTTAAAATTTATTCATGTTTTAAAGAGGGATTTAAGGACTAATTTTAATATGAAAACTTGAGAGTTATTTAAAGATAAATTTGGAATAAAATTGACAGTTTAAAAATAATTATTTTATGTTAATTTTAAAATTAAAATATTTTAGAATGATTAATTTTATCTTATTTACGATAATTTGATTTCAATTGAATCAAGGCGAATCAATTTGTGCTAGTCGAACTCGTGTTGACTCAATTTAAATTAAAGCGACATCGATCGGCCTACTTCGATTGATGTCGATCTGAATTTTATTGATTTAAGACGAGCCTGGGAGGCTGAGTCAATGCTGCATCAATAGGTATCCACCTAAGTGAAATCCTAGAGGCAACAACTACACTAGGCTATGAAGATCTAGGTGCTAGAGATGAGTTTGGAAATTTTGACCTCGAATAATGAGGTCAACAAAAGGATGTAGTAAAACTATGGCCCAATGTGTGATTCCTCAATGCACACTAAATTGAGGGGGAAATAGTTGTCAGGATATTTATATTATGCTAATATCATTTGATAAGCTTCTTGAATAGGGTGTACGATTTCAAGTTGTGTCTTCTCAATCAGTTGCACTCAATCTTCTAGAAAAGGAGTAAATGTGTCTTCTTAAGGCATATTTCTTTACTGAGTAAGACCTGAATGGCTTGATACCTTGCTACATTGCACTTGTTTTTCAAGTGGTTGTTTGTTTGAGATGAGAGAGTGTGACACCTCTCTATGTTTCACATATGATGCCAAATGACCATAAGAGTCAACCAATGGGAGTTGGAGGTGTTCCCATAGATGATGTCAAATTGTTATATGACAAAAATATTTTGAATTTGTATATGTTGTTCATAGTGATCACTTGCTTTTGCAAAAGTAACCCAAGAAAATATATGTTTATTTAGAGGAATGTTTCTTTGAGAAGACACTTTAATCTTTAAGTTATTAAGAGTGATTTAAGGCTTAAAAAAGAAAGACATTGCCCACTCTTTCCTGGGAATTTTGAAAATTGAAAATTTTTCGAGGGTTTTGGAGCCCCTTTACTTTAGCTTGGATAGGGATATTTGAGGAGGTGAGGGTGAATGACTGTTTAATATTTTTGGCGTGGTGGATAGTGGATGAATGAGACATTTCATCTTCAAGAATGAGAATATGCTTTAGTGAAGGGTTTTTTGCCTTGTCGATTGGAGGATTGAAGATCAAGGCTCCTCATCTTCAGGATTGGTGCTAAGCCATCATACCCCTTTGGTAATAGTGATAGATGGAAGACTTGAACTTTGATATTAAAGTTACTAGAGATATGAATTGGGCTTTAGCTATCTTGGAGCTTGATGTTGGAGATAATTTTTATTTAAACGGTTAGATCTCACTTGAAGACTTGAGATTAGTGTTGATTTCTTGGGCTTTATTGATGCTTCACATAGCTCTTGAGGCATTCTTGTAGTAACAACTTACAATTGTAGCTTCGTCATGGCACAATTGCATAAAGATTGTGGAAGCATGAATGTTAGGGATGTGGAAGTAAACCACATGATGAAATAAACAAGAAAAATAGTAATGCAGCAAAAAGTAAAGGGCACCAAGATTTAACGTGAAAAAAACTCAAAATCAGGAAAAAAACCACGGAGCCACACCACACCAAAAAAAATTCACTATGAATATTCAAAGAAATAAGTACATATCTCTCTTTTCTCTCACTCTCTCCTTGCTTCTCTTCTCACTTACAGCATTCTCACATACTAAAACAAAAGAGAAAAAGCTCTATATACCACCAAGGGATGCCACCCTTAAAAAAAACTGAGAAAGAAAATTGTTCAGTCCGCCTCGAAGCATTATGACTCCAGTTTGGAATGCCGCGGCGCTAAACACTCTATTATCAGTCCGCCTGACAGCACTGTAGCGCTGAATTTAGAGCATTGTGACACTTGCTCTCTGTCTTTTCTCCCAGTAAACTTTGCAGTACTGGGACGCTTGGGTACACAGTGCAGAGGTTCTCAGGTACACAACACCGTGACATTGTACAAAAAAAAAATTCCAGGTGCATGGGGAGGACCCACCGTGACGTTGTACAAAAAAAAAATTCCAGGTGATGGGGAGGGCCCCCTACACCTCCTCAGCAAGCACGAGAAATTGACTTGAGGTCTGAGGTAACAGTACAATCCGATTGATCGATATAATCAGACTCCACACTAACAATGAATGTTGGCATTCTCACATGATTGAGATTGATCCTATGCTTGTCATTTTTTAGAAACGTATCACCGTGCATCTAGATAGATTATTGAATAGGCAACATTAATGATACAAGCTATCTAAATCTCCAACCTTGAACATTTGTTATCGTATTTATCCACAACTATCATGATAGCTGAGGCTTTTCTAGTTTTATCTTGGTCAAATTTCTAGTCTTAAGGTTGTCACTTCGCTCAGCCCTTTTACACCAGGTTCTAGAGCTAATCATGCTAGTTCTATCTCAACATATAAGAGTTAATTTGACAATTAGAGATGTGAGGCTGTGTATTAATGGCATCCTTATCTTGCTGTCACTATGCTATACCTTCTCAGGATAATTTCATTTGCTTTGCTTCAAATCCTTGGTTTTTTTTTTTTTCTTTTTAATTTACTACTCGGAGGAGCCGAATCTTTCACAACATATCATCATTGAGCTTGAGCTTTGTGAACAACATAGTATCATTGATTTGATTTTATTCGTTGTTTCACCGGAGACCGATTGCATCATTGATTTGTTTTTCAATTGAGGACAATTAGTTCACAGCCTTGCTAACCTTCCGAAATATGCCACTTCAGTAATTAGTTCCTTGAATTTGTATGGCTTTTCAGAGCATCTTAAAGCCTAAATAATTCAGTTTGCTAATGCTTTGCACAGGTGCCACCGTTCAGTACTTACTATCCACTGCTGCAAGTGCGCTTAGCACATTCTGGAGTTGATTTGGCCATTAATAAGTGGGATGGCCCATGTTTCTACGTGTGGTTAATTCTCATGATTCTCTATCTCATCCTGCTGGAACCTCTGAGGTTCAAGCTGAGTCTGCATCCTGTGTTTATCCTGAGCAATTCAAAATGTTTGGTGTATGTTATAAATAAGGCTCTATTTTTTTCGAAGTACTCTACAAAATGCTATAAATAAGGCTCTATTTTTTTGCATTTTCTAGCAATCGTCGTCAATGACTACCATCAGCAAGAGTTGTTACCATCGCTTGACTTCCATTATTTGGCTATTATCATCTAACTATTAACATCCAATCTCATTATTGGAGTTCAACTATTCGTCTGTGAACAACTAAATTCTATAATTCCTACAATGAGGATTATATCATTATTCTCAATTATGTAATCTCATCTTCTTCAATTTTGAAGAAGAGTATATTTTTGTATCTATAATTATATAATAGACTATTACAATAGCGTAAGCCATGCAATTTTCTACTATTCGGGTTTTTAACAAAATTTTCCGATATCCTTTACAATTTTTATCTAAGTACCGGATATTTGTGCGAGTTAAAAATAGTAAACATTCTAATCTGTGTTGTAAATGAGCACTCATTAAAGTCTCATAAATCGCAGCCATCAAAAGCTCAATTTCATGATTTGCTTGAGGCTTCGTTTGGGGAAGCTTTCTTACTGCTTTATGAAGTAGTTTTTTAGTACAAAAATTTTTTTAATTTAAAATTTTTATACTCAAAAGCTGCTTCATAAAGCAATAAGAAAGCAGTCCCAAACGAAGCCTAAATGATTAACTTAAATGAGTTTTAGTTATAACTTACTATTCATTTAAAACTTGTTATTAAATAACAATAAAAATCCAATTATTTGATGCGCATATTATAAGGAAAAAAGTTTTATTTTCTTCATAGTGTCATTCAAATACATGAAGTGGTTTGTTGTTGTTGTAAGTATTGGAAGCATAAAGTAAAAAAGAAGACAAAATATTAGATTTGAAATATTCATTAAAATCTTAATTAATACAAAATATTTATTTATGGAAATTGAAATAAGCTCATTTTCAATGCATACAAATTCAGTCAAATAGGGCAAAATTATAACTCGCTCTCTTTTTTTTAACATTTAGGCTGAATAAGGCAAATACACACACATCACATATGCAAGCTTCAAAATCACGACCTCTGGTTGGTAACCAAGCTCTCAACCAACAAATCATGATAAGCTGCGTAAAATCATAACTCACTCATTTATTGTGTGCTTCATGAAAGAAATTTGTCTATCTCCTTCATGTACTGCCTTTCTTGCATGCGTAGTTAGCCGCAACCCCACATTGGCATCATATTTATATGAAGTCGCCAAAAGGCCCAAAACACACCACTTTCATCAATGCTTCTGTCATCCCCCTTGAAGCAACTTCTGACAAATAGCGGTCCTAACATTCAACTGAAACGCACCCTAAGAAAAAAAAAAATCATTTCTCATATTTGATTTATACCTAACCAAACATCTTAAAATCATATTGCTTTTTTTTTCTTTTTTTTTAAATGTTTAAAAATGACTATATATTAAATGCATTAACCCAAACAAAACTTAAAAAGAGCTTAAGAAATAAGTTTGTAATTTTTTTTTATAAGTTCATTTATTTTTTTTATGTTATACACTGCTATGTCCAATCATCTATATTTTATTTAAAATTTTGTTTGATAAGTTTCTTTTGATTTTTTATATGATGACGAAAAATTCATATGATTTGCATGGATCTCGAGGCAATCTTTGAATTTAAAACTTTTAAAATTAAAATCATGATCATCTGAACTCCAAATTTGGCATGCTTATAATCAAATTGAGCGGCTTGACGAGACGAATCTACTGGTATAAGATCACTCAATTCTGATATTATTAAGACACTTAAATGCTAAAAAAATGCTCATGATCAAGAGGAATTGACATAGACCGCATGATAGTGTGTTTGGATTCTGATTCAAATTACCAAAATGCATATCCAAAAAATCTTATACATAGAGCCACATTTTCTACATGAAGAGAGAGGCCTAAGTGCTAAGAGAACTAAAGAGCTCTCTAGCATTTTCTGGCTATCACCGCTAACAACCATCATCTGCTATTGCCATCAATGACAATCACCTAATATCGCCGCCATCAACCACCTCTAACAATAGGCACCTTCTCCAAACTCTGATTAAGATTTAAACCTATTTTTAGGTATTAACTATCTGTTAGTGGGTACAATACTTTTTTAATCTCTACGAGGGAAATTAAGCCTCAATACTAGGTGTTAACTGCCCATCTACAAACACTTGATTTATAAACCCTACAGGAAAAATCTAATATTTGTTCTCAAATAATCTTATCTTCTTCAACCGTGAGGAAGGGAAGATTCCTATATCACCTGCTACATAGTTCATTTTTCAATTAGGAAAGCCTTGTGATTTTTTTCCTCTTTCGATTTTGATGTAAAATTTTCTGTCTTACTATTTGTATCTGTACACATTGAATTTTTGTATAACACTAAGACGTAAAATACACACTCTATTGACTCAAATTTTCTAGCAAGTACAATTTTAATGTTGGACACAGTTATGTCTTGCTCTTTCAACACTATTTAAAAGTAATTCTTTCATCTTTTGTAGTTAAAGACTTGTGCACAATCACAAAACTCAGGGTTATGGCCATACAACATATTATATATGCTTTTTTTAACATTTTTTGTTGTCTTAGATGGTTTGGTCATTTAAAATGTCGGTCTTGCGATTACCTAATTAGGAGAGTAGATGTATTAAATCTGGTCAATATTAAGAAAGGTAGATGTAGACCTAAAATGACTTGATTAGAAAAAATAGAAGTGATCTTTTTTTTATTAGATTTAAATGAGAATTTGACTCTTAATTAAACACAATGGAGAAAAAGGATTCATGCAGCCTAGCCCACATTGTGGGGTAAAGGTTTGATGTTGTTATTAATTTATATATTTTTTATGCTATAAATAGCTATGTACAATTTTATGAACTCCATATTAAGGTTTTACTCTTGTTTCTGGGTAAATAATTGTGTTGAATCATTCATTTATCAAATAAGCTTATGTAATGTATTATTTTATATTAAAATAATACATTGGTTATATTTCCTTAAATATTTCCTACCATTGAAATTTTTTTCTTATAATACTTTTCAATTTTATTTTTAATAATTTTTTGGACTTTTAAATGAATTTAATTGCAAATTACACACACACATCACTAAGTTGTGAGACCATTGGCAACTTCATCAAATTTAACTCTAAATATTTTGTTATGTTTTGAACCATTTGAACTGAGAAAAAAAAAGAGTAATTATCATTCCTCTTAAAAAAACTAAGATAATTTTAATTAAAATATAAAGATTTTGTAAATCTATAAATTATTTAAAATATAATACTTCTAATTTAATTTTAAAAGTTACTTAAATTTCAAAAAACTCAAGAACTTAGCATCGTAGTGCTCCCTTAGCAAATTTTTAGGAATGAGTGAAATTAAATTCGAGATTATTACAATAGGGTCCCCCCCTCCCCCCTCCCCCTCAATCCCACTTAGGACCTTGCAGCTTAAGTGTTGAGGTCCATTCTACTCATAGAAACTATAGATTTTCCCCCACTAAACACCTAACAACTTGTCCATAGAAATAAAAAACAATCCCAAATAAATTAGAATGAGCTTCTCAAGTTGCATGTCCCTTAATCTGTGAAGTTCACAATCAACTTTATTGTTTGTTGGAATAATAAAATTTTCATTTTGAAAGGAAGTGGTGAAATGAGCAAGGGCGTGGAGCTTGTCATTGGTATGGCACGCTCTTGAAAAAAAAAACCTTAAGGTAACCTACTTCTTATTATTAATAAGTGTTGGCAGTTAAAAGGTGTATTATTAGATCTTCATTTTTATCACATATTTTTGTTTCTCTTCAAATTCTCTTGTTTGGAAGATATGGAAATGTTTCTTCAAGGTGGTCCCTAGTTTATTAATGGCCGCCTATTTATTTGTAAGCATTGACCTGAGATTTTGCCCCAATTAAAGAAGATTTCAAGGATGTCCCAATTTGTGTTAAAATTTCTAACCTACCTCTCTATTGCTGGTCTGATAAGAGGATATCGAAAATTGCTAAAATTTTTGATATTTCCGTAATGGTTGAGCCTCTCATTACCGTAATGGTTGAGCCCCCCCCCCCCCCCCCCCCCACCAACCAAAAAAAAAAAAACTCATCCTCCACCATTTATTCGTTTCCACCATTTATTCGTTATCAAATGATTTTTTTTCTCTTCAAATTCTCTTGTCTAGAAAATGTGGAAATGCTTCTTCAAGGTATTCCATTCCTTGATTTATTAATCGCTGCCTATTTACCAGTATGCCATGGGCCATGGACCTCCAATTTTGTCCCAATTAAAGAAGATTCCAAGGATGTCCCTATTGGGGTTAACAATCAGTGATTGGATGATTTTTTCCTCTTCAATCTCTCTTAGTTAAAAGATATGAAAATGATTCTTATAGTTAGCCCTTGGTTTATTAATGGCCACCTATTTATCTATAACCGTAAAATCTTAGATTTTACCCCAATTAAAGAAGATTCCAAAAATGTCCCTATTTGGATTCAAATTCCGAACCTGTCTCTTTATTATTGGACTAATAAGGGGATATCAAAAGTAGCTAATAAATTGAAATGTGTCTAACAATTGACCCTCTCAATATCTTCATCATTCCCAACCAACCAAAACCCCCTCGCCCCCCCCCCCCCCCGTCGCACATGGTATTAATATTGGTTGCACCTCTAAAACATGATATCAATATTATAGCTGATTAATTTGCAACTTTTTTATAGGGATACTTCCACTCACAAATTACTATATTTTAAGCTCTTTCAAGCATTACAAGAATTCATTGATTTTCTGGCAGAATTATTTGTATGAAAAAGGACTTTTTTGGTAGATTTCTAATGGAAATGTTACCGTCAGCAAATATGCATCGAAAAAGATTTAGCGGCAATTTTTTTTTTTCATCTGAAATTTTATTGACAAAATTTTGGATGTAATCAAAAGGGATTTCATCGATTCACACAAATTTTTTGCTTAGATTTCGCAGGAATTACAAGTGGAATTTTTTGACGCGTTGGACACTACAGGAAAGTCAGCTATTACAGGCGGTATTTATTTTTTTTACGGCAGTTCCTAAACCGCTGGTATTAGCCGCCGAAAAAATTACTTAACACCGGCGGCCCAAGCCGCCGGTATTAGCGACGGTAAAACATAAAACCGGCGGTCTTACTGGGGGTTACCATAGCGCCGCTAATTTCGGCGGTTTTTAATACAAAACTATCGGAGAAATCGCCGGTTAATATCTGCGGTTAGACCGCTGATTAAACCGTCGTTATCGGCGGTTAAACCGCCGTTATTATCGACGGCTAACGAACCGCCAGTAATAGCTGCCGGTAAAACCTGAATTTTCTGTAGTGGGATTTACTGGTAGAAAATTATGCTAGAAATTCCGACGACAATTTTCACCAGAAATTCATCGTATCAAATTTTTGACAAAAAATTTGTCAAAAATCCATCACAAACCTGGAGCACAGTAAAACAAATTATCACTTTAATTATCATACAATAACCCACAAAGAAAGTATATATCAGATAAATGAACTCAATTAGTAAAATATTTAAACATTCACAAAATAACATTTTTCAAAATGCATTATACGATGATCAACCACTATTTAGTACAAACCATAGTCAAAATCTACCAGTTCTTAAACAAAAAACCAAAAAGAAAAAATTTACAACCATCCAGGCTCTACTCCTTCCCCTCACTCTCCTCGATATATGTAGGCTATTTTTTATGGAATTGCTCCCTGATTCTATACAGCTTCTCCAGTATCTGGCTTTGCTGCATTTGCATATAAGCTTGTGATTTTTTCACTTGCTCTAGTTCTGCTATCAGGGCAGCCACTCATTGGCTAGCTAATTTCTCTTGGCTACTAATTGATAAGCTTGATGAACCAAAGGATTGTCCCTCAAATGCATAAGCTTGCGAGCCTAATTTATAAACCCTGCCCTTCTGCATTCCTACTATTGCCTGTGAACATATGTTGTAGTCAAAATAATTTATTGATTCCGCAGAGGATCCCTCACCAGCTACAGTCTGGCGATCTCGAAGTCGTGTATAATCCTCCTAAAAAATATAAGATAAGCATAAGTATTATATATGTGTCACTTAAAATATTTCTATTAGTATTCAAAATTCAAAACTCACAAAGGTCCACCCACTATTTGTTCTCTTGGCACTAATGGGTGCGAGTGAGCAACTCAACAGTAGTAGGTTCCCTATCCAGCACTTCTTTCTTTAATATATGTAAATAAGTATTCATAACTAAAAAAAATTATTTACATATGAGATCATATGTAATATATGTAAAAATTCTTACCAATCATCGTTTATACTCAGTGTGTAGAATTGAGCTGCCAGTATGAAGGGTGCTACCCATGCCCCTGACATCCGAAGCTCTGTTCAACCTATTATGATCCCTCCTCCTACTATAATCTAGGTTGGCCCAAGTTCTGGTCAACTCAGCCCACATACTCACCAATCCAAAGTAGGCACTTGCCTAACTTATTAATATCTATAGATATGCGCTTTTCAAAATTCTTTCTAATTTTTGTATTATATTGTGGTAACCAGTAGAAACATATCACCATTACAACACAAAATAATTTGGATTAGAGTATTTAAAATGCAAGTTGATTATCATTAATGTTGATTACTAACTCGAACTCTCGGAACCATATAGCTCGAACTTCTTGTGGTATTTTCTTCCAAGATACACATTGAGCATCAAACTTGTTCCGTATAAAATCTTGTATTTTATGTGTTAGCTGCATTGAAAGATGAAAGCTACATAAAGCATAAATTTCAAAATTACTTCTTAAATCATCAGAATAAATTAAAACATTCATTACTTATGTATTTCCCTCAAACTTTATAAGCATGAAAACATCTCGTGTTGTTAGACACAGAGAATGACAAAATTGTAATTGAACTACTAAATTTTAATTATAAATCAAATCATAAATAGCTCCTCATCTATGCCATGCTCATTAGAACCCTAGTAAGTTATGACTAACAACACTAATCCCTAACTTCACTGCATGCACAACATCTTATTAAAGATCCTAAAACCCTGAAAATTCATTTATCTATGTTTCCAGGATTCTATTCATGCTTTCCTATTTGTTCCACTGCACCTTCTTCAAAGACATAGATCACGCAAGATTTTAAATTAATGTATGACCAAAGCACAACTAAATTAAGATCGAGGAAACATGAAATAATTATATATCATGAAATATTGTATCCTTGATCTACATTGCACCTAATATCATCATCACATCATAAATCCAAAAAAAACACTACTTTACATGATTAATAAAATAAAACAAATAATTCTCATTGAAACTTTGAATAGAAAGTACAAAAATTGAAATGATCAAACTAGGATAATCCCTTGAAGTTAAGACTTGTTCTCCTCCACTAGTTACTTCTATTTCATCTTACAACAACACAAAAACATAACAATCACTCACTAATCACTACATAAGTAAGAAGCATTTGAGGATGTAAATTAATGTGCTTACAGCAAGATAACAGAGGATAGAGTACGACCAACAATGGATGAGTGTGCACGACCAGCAACAGTGGAGTTCAATGAGAAATGCATCCTTGAAAGGTGAATTGAATCTGTCTGAGAATGGAAAATGGCGACGATCCACCCAAGGGTGGACTACGACTATGTTTCATATGAAAATAGCTTTTAGAACACTGTTTCATGTGAATTGGCAAACGAATGGAGGGAACAACGGAAATAGGGCCTTTACCGATGGAATTTCTAATAAAAATTTCATCGGTAAAGCGAACTTCCAAACTGGCAAACTCTCCACCGATTATTCTTCCTGTAATTTCGGCGAGCAATGTTCCGTCAGAAATCATTATTTTTCCTTTAGTGAAGAACTCCACATTGTATATTAGCATAAGCAAATGCAAAAAAAA
Source organism: Dendrobium chrysotoxum (assembly GCA_019925795.1). Classification (NCBI taxonomy): domain Eukaryota; kingdom Viridiplantae; phylum Streptophyta; class Magnoliopsida; order Asparagales; family Orchidaceae; genus Dendrobium; species Dendrobium chrysotoxum. The sequence continues at coordinate 73,919,192 of CM034315.1, forward strand.
GGGTGCTTTCTTTATTTGAAAAATCATGAGGGGTGACTTTAAAATTATTGATTGTCTTTCATCTTGCATGATTTTCAATCTACCAAACTTGCACTTGATGCAGTATTTTAAATGAATCCCACACACGCCTCTTTCATGTTATCTTTCCAAGTGCTTAAAAAATGCATTTCTTATGGGCAGTTCTTTTATATTGGTGGATATGTCCTCCTTATTTTCAATTACTCTACTGATAATCAATGTTATGAATTTAGGGCGAAAATTATTGGTTCTCTAATATTATTAATGGGGAAGATTTTTATCACAGGTCTGCCCTTCTTTAGGATGAATGCCTTCTGCTGTCAAAAGTTATACCATAAGATTCAACGCTACATCTCTTCTTCTATCCTTTCACTGATTGCTTAGAAATATTTCAGATAAAGATATGACCTGTTGCGGACTAGAATATACGCGGTGATAGAGTTAAAAATTTTCGTCTCAGCGTTGTACGTATATCCAACACACAAATAAAAGAATGAAAGAACACCGGGATTTTTACGTGGAAAGCCCTGAAAAAGGGAAAACCCACGGGGCCATGCCCAGTTGAAAGAGTTCCACTAGTGTTGTTTGAAATATACGAGGCTGATTCATCCTTTAAATTTAGGACGATCAGATTACAATGAGTATCAGTTACAAGGCCAAGCAGAGTTCCGACGTCACTCGGGTGTCCGGCAAGATTCCGGCGTCACTTGGAAAGAATTCTGGCGTCACTCGGGCATCGGGTAGAATTCCGGCGTCGGGCAGAATTTCAGTTTTGCTCGGGCGTCAGGCAGAGCTCCGGCGTCCCTCGGGCGCCTGGTGGTGCTCCGGCGATGCTCCGGTGGTGTTCTGGCGGAGTTCCGGCGGTGGTCGAGGAGGAGCTATTCCCTCCTAGACTTCTCTTCTCTTCTTCTTCTCTTCTTGCTTAGGTCCCCTTCAAGAGAAAATGAGAGCTCTATTTATAGATTTTCTGGAGTGGTATAGCCGGTAAATAGATGAAGGATCAGGGGCAATTATGGAGTGATCCGGATGGACGGCTGATGATCATGAACCGTTTATTAAGCCTTTAATGGTTTTAATGGTATCAGAATTCGACGATCTTGGGCTCGTTGGATTTTTCTCGTCGAGCCGCTCGATTTGACTATAAGCTCGTCAGAATCAGAGACCGTTTGGTAACTCAAATTGCTGTTTGAGGTTTCCAACAGCACTTCGGGTCCTTGATTTGGACCTATTTGGGCTCAGATTGAGTCGAATTTGGTGTCGTTAGGTTCGTATTTCCGAGACGTTCAGTTCGACTATAATTTTGTTGAAATCAGAGTTCAGATGGTCCCGAATTTAATTTTTGAAGTTTCCGGATTGATTTTGCCTCGAGATTCGTGCCCGATCAAGATAAATTTATTGACGACACATCAGTTGCCCCCCTATTTTCGGACGTCGAAGTTCCAGGAGTCTGAAAATATATGTGTCGATATTTGACATTGGCCAAATCGCAAAAAATTGCGTTCCAAAAATTAAATGTTTGCTTGAACTTTATCATAGAGGCGCCGTCGAGCTCTGAAAAAGCAAAAATTGAGTCCGGAACGTCGAAAAACGTATCAAGGGACCCCAAAAACGTCTAATTTGGACCGTCCGGCCCAATAATTGAAACCCGGGAACGCGTAGGCGGCCGAACCGGCCGGCCGGGGCAGCGGCGTGCGGAACCGCGCCTGGCCCGCGTCTGGGCCCGCCCGAGGCCAGCCTGGGCCTACATCTGGGCCCGTCCGCGGCTGGCCGCGGCATTCGGCCACGCCGTTTGGCCGGTCTGTTTGGCCGGCGGTTAGGAAACCGCCGGCCGGCTTTAATAATTTTCTTTTTGTGGTGGCGCCCAAAAAATTTCGAAAAAATTCCAAAAAATTTGAAAAAATTCAGGGAATTTAATAAAATTTTGGAATCCTCCCTCCTTCAAAAATACTATAAATAGACCCCCTAGGGCCTAGGAGAAACTCGCCCCTTCTTCCTTTCTGCCTCTGGCTTTTGGCATTTTGAGGCCTTCCGCCGTTTTTGAGTAGGTAACTTTCGCAACTTGACTCGGTGCCCCTCCCTTTGCGCAGAAGTTAGAGTATTCCTCTCTTCTCCCCTCTAGCTCCTGGCATTTTGAGGCCTTTCGCCATTTTTGAGTAGGTGACTTTCCCCACTCGACTCGGTGCCCCTCTCTTTGTGCAGAAGTTAGTCGCTTCCCCTTTTTAGGAAGGGAAGCGAAATGGGAGTTAGAATTTCTCTCCTTTAAGAGATCATGTGGAGGTGAGATGTTAGTCGGAGGGAGTCTGAAGATGGTCGGAAGTCAGACGTCGGGAAAAAGTACAGCGTCGGCTAGAACTCCGACAAAAATCTATTGGCGGGAAAAGGTTCCACGACGGGTAGAAATTTGGTGTCGGGTAGAAACCTGAAACATCCAACGACAGGCAGAAGTCTGACGTCGGGAAGAAGTACGACGTCGGGTAGAACTCAGATGAAAATCCGTCGGCGGGAAGAAGTCCCACGACGGGTAGAAATTTGGTGTCGGGTAGAAGCCCGACAAACATCCGACGAAGTCCCACGACGGGTAGAAGTCCGACGACGGGTAGAAATTTGGTGTCGGGTAGAAGCCCGACAAACATCCGACGAAGTCCTACGACGGGTAGAAATTTGGTGTCGGGTAGAAGCCCGACAAATAGCCGACGACTGGCAGAAGTCCGACGACGGGTAGAAATTCTACGACGGGAGAAAGATAAACATCTGTTAGAATTTTGACGAAAGTCCCGCGATGTGCAGAAGTCCTTCAACGAGAGGAAGCTCAGCATCGAATAGAATTTCGATGCTATTTTAATGGAAGTTTTTCGATGATGAACGATCAGGTGGAAGTCTGTTAGCAGTCAACGACCAAGTGGGGAGCAGAAGGAGAGAGTTCAAGGGTGTTGTTAGCAGCAGTTGAACGAGAAGCCGATGATGGCTGATATGAAGTAAAGAGCCGCCGATAAACATCAGGTGAAGGGATGATAATGACAACTGCCATTTTGCTAAGGTAATATGTATCCAAACTGAAGTATGTCAACATCAGATATCCCTGAGTCAAGGGGTCAAAGCAATGTGCTATGTCAGTAGTCGGGCGATATACTTATTGTGTAAACTGAGTGGAGGCCTGATGGTGATCAGGTTACATCTTTTCTTGGAAGAAGAAGTTGTACGAGATACTTGAATGCATAATAAATAATATGTCAATTAAATCCACTAAGGATTTTTGACCATTTCGAAGTTTCTTCTTGCTTGATAATAGTAGCTTGTACGAATGATGCCAATATACTTTTTGATTTCAACTTCTAGTGAGAAGAAATGTCCATTTGAATCTGAATTTATGTAGCTCCATTTATATTGAAGTTGAGAACTTACCTCTTGGAGGAAGCTGAATTATTATTGCATATTTGAGACATGCTTTGATATATTGCCCCCCCCCCCCCCATATTTTTGGAGGCATTGCTAGAATATGAGTGATGATTTTGTCAACCGCTCGCTTTCATGGAATCTTTATAAAGAGAATGTTATTCACTTAGAACACTGCTTGCTGATGTTGACCTCTATAGAAGAGGTCGAGAGAATCCACCAAAGATGTTGAGCCTATCCGAGGTTATATGTCGGAGCCTTTGCTCGACGACGTTAACCTCTATGGAAGATGTCGAGGGAATCCACCAAGGATGTGAGACCTATCCGAGGTTGTATGTCAGAGCCTGCTCGATGACGTTAACCTATATAAAAGAGGTCGAGATAATCCACCAAGGATGTGAGACATATCTGAGGTTGTATGCCGGAGCATTTGCTCGACGACCTTAACCTGTATGGAAGAGGTCGAGAGAATCCACCAAGGATGTGAGACCTATCCGAGGTTGTATATCAGAGCCCTGCTCGATGATGTTAACCTATATGGAAGAGGTCGAGAGAATCCACCAATGATGTGAGACCTATCCGAGGTTGTATGTCGGAGCATTTGCTCGACGACCTTAACCTGTATGGAAGAGGCCGGATCGAATCCCCCTGGGATCGATCTTCTAATGATTGAGATGCAATAAAGACTACGTATTTCTTAGATCATGGATAAAGAGACTATATTTGTCAATAGTTTTTCATTGTCATTTTTTATCCTTTTTCTTTTAAGGAGACAATATTAAAACTAGGCGAACAACATATTATATTATTGTAAGATAATACAATAGTTCCCTTGTGTAATATAAGATATACATATAGGGACAACCACATCATTTGACTTGGTAGAAATACTAAGGACATTAGAGTGACATCCTACTTATCATAGAAGAGATACACGATGACACATGACAAGTAGTATTACTAATACAACTACACAAAGTGTGTGGTCATTCAATCTCGCCAACCATTTAAATATTATTCAACTGTTGTCTTTGTTGTTGTTGATTTTGTCCCCCAGTTGGACCAGCTTCATCTCGAGCAGGTGGATTTTGGATGAATTGTCGGAGATATCCTTGTCGGATCAACCTCTCGATCTCATCCTTGAGTTGCTTGCAAGCTTCGGTAGTGTGTCCACGACTACGGTGGAAATAACAATATTGCTCCTGGTTTCCAACATTCGGCTTCAAAGAATTAGGCCACTTGATATTTTCTTTATCTCGAATGGCCATTAGTATGTTGGTTTGAGTTGCATTGAGAGGCGTATACTCTTTTTCATGTCAGAACTCACGTGGTGGTACTGGGGGTCTAGGAGAGAAGTTTTTCTTTCGTTGTGAGGAAGAGCCCTCTATTGTAGGGGTATTTTTGCGCTTTTCAGGAGTTTGCTCAAATTGCTTCCTGTGGGTATTAATAGCTTCATCTGTTGAAAATACTCCTTTAACGATTCTCCCTCATTTTGACGAATCCTGGAGAGGTGGGAAGAATCCTTAGCAATTCTTCGATTGGCTACAAACTGTTCAACAAAGGCTTTGGCCAATTTGACGAATGAAGGGATCATTCCGGATGAAAGAGAATAGAACTATGTTCGCGCCTGTCCTTTGAGTGTAGCAGGAAAAACCTGGCAGAGGAGTGCATCAGATGCTCGCTGGATATGCATGATAGTTCGGTAATGATCGATGTGCTCGTACGGGTCAGATGTCCCATAATAGGAATTGATGCTTGGTAGTTTAAATCCTGTCGGAATAGGGTGTTAAAGAATAGCTTCTGTCAGGGGTGACGACTCCTGCAAGTCCCATTGACGAAGGGGTTGCCTTATGCCTCCTGCAGGGAACTCTTCTCGGACCAATCATCGTAGTTCGTGGCGAAGGGCATTGCGAGGGAGCTCAGCAACGTGTGGTCGGGCTAACTCTTTGGGGAGGTCCAAAGGAATACGAGGTTGCCGACCTGTCTGCGAAGGATGGGTAGAACTCGCTGTATCAGTCAGTTCATTATCTTGATGTGACTGCGGATGTCTCCTTGGCGGAGGAAGAGGATTTTCTGCTTGAAGATGTTCGAGTTGAACAGCTTCTAGCCGTGGCAGATCTCGAGGGAGAAGAATCTCCTCCTGTGGTGCTAGTGCCGGTTGTCGAGTCTCTCACAGGAGTTATAGGATCTCGTTTTGAGATTCTTCCATATTTCAGATTCGCTCCTCCAAAGAAGGCCCTGAGGTACCTTCTCCAGCAATGTGTTGCCCCCCAGGAAAAAAGGAGGCAGAAACTTGATGTCCATGATTTATAGATTGGTTTCTGGATTAATGAGAGTGGAGCGGGAGGCTCCTATGAGGCGATTGCTACGCCTATTGGCCATGAAAATAATATTTTGGAGTGTGGGATAGTGTTTCCCACAAACGGCGCCAAACTGTTGCAGACTAGAATATACGCGGCGATAGAGTTAAAAATTTCTGTCTCAGCATTGTACGTATATCCAGCACACAAACAGAAGAATGAAAGAACAACAGAATTTTTACGTGGAAAGCCCTGAAAAAGGGAAAAACCACGGGGCCATGCCCAGTTGAAAGAGTTCCACTAGTGTTGTTTAAAATACACGAGGCTGATTTGTCCTTTAAATTCAGGACGATCAGATTACAATGAGTATCAGTTACAAGGCCAAGCAGAGTTCCGACGTCACTCGGGTGTCCGGCAAGATTCCAGCGTCACTTGGAAAGAATTCCGGCGTCACTCGGGCGTCGGATAGAATTCCGGCGTCGGGTAGATTTTTGGTGTTGCTCGGGCGTCGGGCAGAGCTCCGGCGACCCTCGGGCGCCTGGTGGTGCTCCGGCGATGCTCCGGTGGTGTTCTGGCGGAGTTCCGGCGGTGGTCGAGGAGGAGCTATTCCCTCCTAGACTTTTCTTCTCTTCTTGCTTAGGTCCCCTTCAAGAGAAAATGAGGGCTCTATTTATAGATTTTCTGGAGTGGCATAGCCCGTAAATAGATGAAGGCTCAGGGGCAATTATGGAGTGATCCGGATGGACGGCTGATATTGAATCCCTTGATCATGAACCGTTTATTGAGCCTTTGAAGGTTTTAATGGTATCAGAATTTGACGATCTTGGGCTCGTTGGATTTGTCTCGTCAAGCCGCTCGATTTGACTATAAGCTTGTCAAAATTGGAGACCGTTTGGTAAATCAAATTGTCGTTTGAGGTTTCCAACAGCGCTTCAGGTCCTTGATTTGGACTTATTTGGGCTCAGAATTGAGTCGAATTTGGTTTCGTTAGGTTCGTATTTCCGAGACGTTCAGTTCGACTATAATTTTGCTGAAATCGGAGTTCAAATGGTCCCGAATTTAATTTTTGAAGTTTCCGGATTGATTTTGCCTCGAGATTCGTGCCCGATCAAGATAAATTTATTGACGACACATCATGACCTTTTGGTGTTTTTGATAGCTTTTACGGGCATAAGTCATATGTAAGGTTACCACTTTTAGTTTTTTGGGGGAATAGAATAATTATGAAAAACCTAGCATTATATGGATGCAATAATGTAAGTATTACAGATTATTATATTTCATTACCGCATGCCTATGACATTCTGCTTGCTTTTGAATGGCATTGAATCACATATGTCCCAACCTGAACAGCCCATTATCGGCGGATAATATACGCTGGAAACAGCGGTGAAAATACCGGCGGAATTTCCGACGTTAATGGTGCGACGGAATTTTTGGTTGATTTTCCATCGCTAACTTACTGGCGAACTTTACGCCGGAATTTTGTCAGAAAATTTTATTTTCCAACGCATCTCCCGTCGAAAATTACCGGCGTAATTTACGCCGGCTTATTTAAAGTCGAAGAATATTACCGACGTAATATCCACCGGTAATAGTACCGATCGATTATCCGCTGGAAAAACCGCCGCCAAAGGCCCTATTTCGTCCTATCCACGCCTGATTGCTCATTTCGTTCGGCTTCTTCTCTCTGTTCGACGACGCTCTGACGACGTTCCCTCGCTGTTCGACCTTCGATGACGTTCGTTTAGGGTGTTCGACTTCGCTCCTTTGACGACGATGTTCCCTTCGCTCCTTGGGCGACGTTCCCTCGTGCGTGTTCGAGTTCGCTCCTTCAACGACATTCGTTTCTCTGTTCGACTTCGCTCCTTCGACGATGTTCGCTTCGTGTGAAGGTAACTTTCTCCCTTTTGCTTTAGTCATGGATGTTCTCACTAGACATTTGCAAGAGATTGTACCCTGGTGTATATATATATATATGACAAGCATTCCCTCAACTTTTTATTTGAGCTTGTGTTAAGTGTAAATTATGTACTGTGTATTACATTTAAATTTCAGTGAAAATATATTTTTTTAGTTACTTTTATATAGGAAATACTCAGAAATGATGAAAAATACAAAGTACCACTGCGACGCTAGATGAAACAACGACACTGCGTTGAAATCTACTCCGTTGAAGCACCATTTTTGGACATTGCAACGCCATCCTCTCTGTTTGCAAGCACTGCAGCAGCATCACAAGCAGTGCTGCTATGTTAATAGCACCGCTGCGTTGAACATTCAACTTAGCAGTGCCAGGTTCACGGGAAAATGAATGTCACAGCTAGGGGTGTCAAAATGGGTCGTCGGGTCGTGTTTGGGTCCAACCCGAACCTGACCCGTTGCCAGCTGACCGGCTCCGAACCCGACTGGTTATAGAAATGGGTTAGGCATCCGAACCCGACAACCCATTCGGGTTCGGGTCAACCCGGAATGACCCGCCAACCCAGCTTTTCTCAAAATGTTGGTATTTTTTATTTCAAATTTATTTAATTAATTCAATTAAAATGCTACTATAACTGAACACAAATTACATTTACAAAATACTAACTCTAACTGTCAAATTAGTAATCTATACATCTATAAAAAATAATGCAAAATATAAATTACATTTACTAAATACTAATATACATTACATTATTACATTACATTGTAATACAAACATAGAAACACAAATTACAAATTACATTTACAATTTTATACTGCTATATAAATAGAAATTCTATTTAATCTACTTTGTTGCTCTGCACCCCTTTAACTCAGTAACTCATGCTTCATGGAGTAGATAACTAGATATGAGATAAATCTGCAAAAACAAAAACAAAAGCCTAAAAAAGTTAAGTAGGTAAAAGCCTAAAAACAACGACAAATGCATAAAACAGTATAAATATAATGTATATTAGAGCTCATGTTGAACCTCCAAATCAATCATCACTCATCAAGTACTAAAATCAGTAAATTATAAATGAGTAAAGAATATTTATGGAGTATCATCCAAGACGACATTTTATAATTGCTTAGATAACAATATATGTTTAATTATAATATATCTGCTCGGTCTAAGAGAACACAAAAGCCACTTGGTTGCATTTACCCTAAAGGAATCCACAAGTTTCATTTAGGAGATTTCTAATCATTGCTCTATTAAAAAAAATCATCAAAATAAAGGTAGTTATCTGCTAAGGAAGTAGGTGAGCTAGAAGTTGACTGTAAAATTAACTGACTTATGTCAGGAGTTTTTCTCTTCTTACAAACTTGCAGATGACGTTTCAAATTACCAATCAAATTTTTACAATCACATTGGTATATAGTGCAATATTTTTTGCATTTACATTTCGGTTTGCCATTAGCATCCAAGGGTAACATCTCATAATGATCTCATACAGTTAAACTCATTCTTCTTTTCTTCTTAGCAACTTTATCCCCATCCTTTTCTTTCTCAACAGTGTCAGCAATGTAAACATCATCAACTTCGTTAGCTCCTATTTCAATTTTATTTTAACCACTTATAACATCTATATTTTCAACAAAATGTGTACTTTCAACAACAAACTTTGAGCCCTCCATATATGATCTTACAAATGGAAATAAATATAGTTACAAAGTATAGTAATAGTTTACAACTATACGTTCACTAATTGGTTGATAGAAATAACAATAATTATATCATGTCTCATACTCTAATTCTCTCTGTAACTTTTTAGAATAAAACAAGTACACAAGCATTACAATACTAAAATAAAGATCAGAAAATATAAATCTATAACCCAAATTACTACATATTGCAACCAGCCAACCACAAGGTCCAATAGGCAACAGTTCACGGCATATTGCACAAGGGAAGCAATAAAGCATAATAATGATAATATATTAAGTTATTAACCCTAAACAACCAATAGACAACAGCTTACGACTGACAAGAATAGGAGTCAACAATTCATGGATCACGGTTCAGTCGGTTCTAAAAGTTCACGGCTGCTCGATGGCTTGTCCTAAAATAATGTTATGGTAAAGAAGCAAATTCCAAAGATAAACTATAATCCCTAAAATGAAAAAAAAATCATAAAACTCAGAAATCACTAAATAGACAAAACCCTAAATTCATAAATCCCTAAATTCAGAAAAAAATGAAAACCCTAAATTCCAAAAATAATCAACACATCCAATAAAATAAAAAAGCCGGCTGAAATTGACAAAGAGATAGTGAGATTGAGATACAAATAGCAGCTGCTGCCTACTAAACCTATAATGATGAGCATGGAGGTTGCGAGATATACCCTATACTTTATAGGCACGAACCAACAACAACGATAGTCAAGACTTGAGAGGAAATCAGGAAATGAGCAACGGTGAAGGGCCACGCCGCCACAGCCAACCAAAATCCTAAACGGACGCTCAAGCTCGATGGCTCGAAAATGAGAGTGGAGAGAGAATCAGAGAACCCTAAATGAGTGAATGACTGAACCAGTGAACGACAGAATGCATGTTTATATGTAGGGTTAATTAAATTCGGGTTGAAGTAGGGTCGCGGTCGGATTCTCGGTTCAACTCGAACCCAACCCTTAAAATGGGTCAAGTTTTAAACCTGAACCAGACATGTTTGATAAACGGGTTGACCCGAACCCAAAAATTTTTGGATCAAGTTGGGGTCGGGTCAAGTTTTGACACCCCTACCATCGATGGCAATCAAAGCCCGGCTCTCTTGGGTCAGTCCAAGTTTTCACCTTGAAATTAGGGGAAGATGGATTGATAGAATTGGAGACTGACGGTGGAAATCAAAGCTCAATTCTCTTATAAGTTTTCTCCCAAATTTTAGGGAAAAGATGGATTGATAGAATTAATGGTAGCGATCAAAGTCGAATCTCTTGTGTCACTCCAAATTTTCTCCCAAAATTGGGCGAAAGACGAATTGGTAGAATTGGAGACCATTGGTGGTGATCAAAGCTAGGTTCATTTTTATCATTCTAAATTTTCTCTAAAAAATGAGGGAAAAGACGAATTGGTAGAATTGGAGACTACCAACGGCGATCAAATCTTGGCTCTGTTATTTTGGCCCTTTGATGTATGAAGTCAAGCAGCATGCCGATAATGGCGATCAAACGGTGGTAACCCAACGGAGGTGGTCAGGGGACACTTCAGCATTGGCGGTCGACGATGAGCCGATGACGGTAGTCAAGCTGCATTCTATCAGAGGCGGTAAGCATGTATGATGATGGGGGCGTTCATCAAAAAACCAGATGGAGTGAGTCAGGCGATGTGCCGATGATAGCATTTCAATGGCACGTTAATAGTGTTAATTGAGTGGAGGCCTAATGGTGATGGGGCTTTGATCTTTCCTTAAAGAAGGGGTTTGAAGAATCTAGTAAGGCTGTTTTACCTATCTGAGATTATTTTTCAGAGTATTGCTCGATTACATAACATGTGTGAAAGAGGCTAAGATAAATCCACCAAAAATGCTTCCACCAAGAATGATTGATCTATTAGAGGTTGTTTGTCAAAGCATTGCTTGATGACGTTAACCTGTATGGAAGAAAATGAGAGAATCCACTAAAAATGTTTGACCTATCCAAGAATTTTTGTCAGAGTATTACTCAATGATGTTAACATATATGGAAGAGGTTGAGATAATTCTGCCAAGAATGTTTGAATTATTTGAGTTTATTTATCAAAGCATTGCTTGATGATGTTAATATATATGAAAAAGGTTGAATTGAATCCCCCCTGGTATAGATTATATCTTAATTGGGAGGGGGCGAATGTCACGTTAATCCCAAATTGAAGGTGAAGATTAGTCTATCTTTAGGATGTTATTGTCTTTTCAAGGTCGCGACTAAGACTTTTCCCAAGGAGTAGAAGTCTAGCTGTTGACTGTATATAGTTTAGTAATCACCTGAAACCTTCTTGTATTTATTAGAAGCTTCATAATGGACAATTGCTAGCAAGATTACTTTTAAAAATGTAAAATATTTGAGGGACTTGCTTAACCTCAATCATATTTGAGACTGCAACCAAGTCTACTCTTAGTCTAAATCTAATTCCCATGAAATTGATATAGTATTAGAATATAATTGATGGGAGACAAGACAGTGTATGTTTATTATTGCAGTAAGGTTTCCCTTAATATTGAAGGACTTTTTTCTTACCTGATAATAGGACGTTGACATGAATGACTTTTTGAGATTATAGTAAAGGCTGCCCCCTAGCTAGGAATCATTTCCCATAAATGGCGTAAAACTGTTGCATGCTAGAATATTCATGGTAGGAGAGAGATATAGAGTTTAGCATCCTAGCTTTATATCAAAATTCAGCACACACATATATATGAAAAAGAGTAGTGCAACAATCATAAGAGATAACAAGAATTTTTACATGAAAAATCTTAAAAAGGGTAAAACCACAGTTCCTAGCCCAATTAAAATGATTCCACTAGTGTTCGTCATTGATTATAAATGATGCCCTTCCTCGGGATAAGGTGTTGGCAGAATGTATAAATATACATTATATAAAGCATATTATATGGTTAGAGTTGGAAGAATCCAATGATGTGAGGGTTATTCTCAAGAGAATGTTGACATGTTCATTTGGTTAGTAGAACTATAGTCGGAAGTCAGAGTGATTATAGTTGGGTGACGGTGGTCTAAGGACTTAGTCAGTGGGCGACAAAGGTCAAAAAGACCATAATAGAGTGATTGAGGTCGAAGGACTGTAATCGGAAGACTATGGTTGGAGAGATTATAGTCGACGGGCGATGGAGGTCAGAAAGAATGTAGTCAGACAATAGTTGTCGGAGAGATCATAGTCGACGAGTGATGGAGGTCAAAAGGACCATAGTCAACAAGCGGCAAAGGTCGGTGGAGAATCGGCGGTGGCAACCTTATGTCTGACAGCGATGGTCAGGCAGATGTCCGACGATGGTCAAGCAGATGTCCAACGACGTTGGTTGGGCGAAGGTCCAGTAGCGGCAGTCAGGCGACGAGGGTTTGCCGACGATGGTGCCTGGGTGGAGCTCTGGGATTCTTCAAGCCTTATAGCTTTCTTGATCTCTAACCGAAAGTCCAAGCCCCCAAAAGTCCCCTGTCATGTCACTACAAGAAAAACGTCATTTTCCGGCGGCCATTTTCGCAGAAAAAATGGCTAAAATTCTTTGGAAATATGCATTTCCTGCGGATTTCCGACGAAAAAAATTTTCGATGGAAAAACGTGCACCGAAAAAGACCTTCCGACGTTAAATAATGCGCATGTAATATTTAAGGCGGATTTCCGGTAGGCGGATTTCCGATAGAAAATTTGTCGGAAATATTTTTCCGGCGAAGTATTTTTGCGCCAGAAAATTAAAGAAAAAAAAAAGTAAAATCTAACCACTAAGCAGCCCACCCTAATCTACTAGCCTGCTGCCAGACCACACCGTGGGCCAGACTCATGCCAGCCCGTCCACGCCAGACCCACTCACCCACACCAGTAGAGCCCGCTCCATCCGCCCACGCCCGCCCGCCCCACGGGCCAGTCGACCTACGCAACAGCCCGCCTTCGGCAGGATTCGAACCCCCGCCGACCCGACATGAAACCCCAGCCACTGCGCCACTAAGGCAAAGCTGTTTCTTTTATCTTTTATATTTTATTTAAATTAGAAATTAATATCAATTAAATTAATTTAATTTAATTTAATAAATTTATTTAACAATGATTTATTAATTTAATTTAATAATTAAGTATTAATTTAATTTATTTACTTTTATTTAATTTAATAATGAATTATTATTTATTATTTAATTAATTTAATTTAATAATATCTAAGTTAAATAATTTTATTTGATAATAAGTTATTAAATTATTTAACTTAATTTAACAAAATAATTAATTATAAATATTTATTATAGCCATTCTTTAGAAAAAATTAATTTTCGTCGGAAATTCCGTCGGAAATAAATCCGCCGGAAAGCAAATCAAAAATTCCATCGTAAATACGTCGAAAAATCCACCGGAAATGCTCCGTTGGAAATCCGCTGGAAAAGCCGTCAGAATTTGTGACGAATTTATTTCCGCCGAAAATTCTGTCGAAAATGAGCTATTTTCCTGTAGTGTGTAGAGAGTATGGGTCTATTTATAAATTTTGAGAGTGGCATGGCCTATAAATATGGAAAAGATATAGAATAAATTTGGAGTACTCCATCAAATGACCTGTTTTGATTCTCTCGATTATGGAGCATTTGTCAAGAATTTAAGTGCCTTAATGATGTCAAAGTTAAGCAAACAAGATTCTTATCGTAGAGCCACTCGACTCGACTATAAGCAAGCTATAATTAGATATCATTTATTTGGTCATCCAATTAATACTCTGAAGATTTTGAATATGCTTTGGTCTGTTGTTTTGAGCTCATTTGGGCTCGGATTGGACCTATTTTGGTGTCATTGGGTTCGTCTCATCGAGACGTTTGGTTTGACTATAAGTTTGCTGAAATTAAGTTCGCATGGTCCGTATTTAACTTCAAAATTTTCCAACTTGAATATGGCCCAAGATTTGTGCTTGGTGACGTATTTCCTACAAATAATGTTTTAAAAATCGAATCGGACCGGCTGGTCTGATTGATTCAATCGTCAATCGGTGACAAGGCCAGTCCAGTCCACACTGAAAATTACTTCGATATTAAACTGATTGAACCGATCAGAACCATTGGTTCAATCAGTGAACCAGTGAACTGGTCGGTTCAATTACCATAATTTTTAAACACTTAAATAAATAAATTTATTCTATTAAAGATTAAATATCAAATACTTTTCTTAAATAAATAAATTAATTTATATTTAAAACATGTAATTTTAAATTTATCATGAAATTTTTATTATAGTTATTTGCCTCAAATCACCATGAAGCATCTTAAAATGACCCTACCATTCCATATGAGCTCTTAACACAAGAAAACTCAAAAAGTTATATAATCATTAACAAGAAAGAGTTTTCAAGTGATATGAGACTAAAGAGATGAGTTGAGGTTTATGAGCACATAAAAAATATAATGTCCATAAAATTCATTTTTAAACATATTTTTTAATTAATTATAATGTGAATAATATTTATTTATTAGTCAATAATAATAATTTATTTATTTATTTATACACAATAAAAAAAAATTCTATTTATTAATGATAAATTATTGTTACATAAATAATTTTTAGATATAAATTTAAAAAATAAATTTGGTATATAATATATAAATGTAAAATATATTTAAACATATAATATAAATTAATAATAATTTATATTAAACATGTAATATAAATTAGTAATAGTTTAAATTAAATTATATGGTTATATGTAAATTAAATTTAGATTAAAAATAAAATTAAAAAATTAAAAATATTTAAATTTAAAACTATCATATTATTATGAGCTTAAATTCTTAGAATTATGATATTTGAGTTTTTTTTTTGCTCTCATGTAAGATTTTAAAATTAATTCTTTTAATTAATTATATAAATTTTATATTTCATAATTTTATATTTAAACTTCTTATTCTTCTTATTTATTATCTGATCTAATTTTCACAATCTTTCCTATAAAATTTAAAAGGAGGAAAAAAGAAAAAACTCTCTCCATCTTGACAAAAATTAGTCTAATGTAACATCAGCACACCTAACTATACAAGATGTGATATGAATATGATACCATTCAAGCCAAAATCATCACGTGGGTCTGGCCAAAGCAATGCTGATCTCTATGCCAGATCACCCTCTTCAATTACAGAAATATTATTATTTAAAAAAAAATCTTTATATAAAAATTTATGTCATAAATATTTAATAAAAATCTCAACGGAAATAAATAAATTTTTTTTTCAATAAATGAGATTCTAAAAAAATTTTCATAATTATTTTATAGAGTACAGCATCAATTATTCAATAAATTAGTAGATGAAAGGGATTTAAAAATAATTTAAAAAAATAGTAAGTGAATGAGATTGATTGATATATTCACCACATATTTAAAAAAATAAGTATTTCTTTCATCCAGAAAATTATGTAAAAGTTATTTTCAATATCTTTCACTCCACGTATTATTTTGATAGTCCAATTGATTTTTTTAGCATTATTTTTTAAAATTTATTTCATAGTTTGACCATTTTTACTAGGAGTGCAAACGAGTCGAGTCGATCTCGAATTATCTTTGGCTTGAGTTCACGCTCCAGCTCGAGCTTTATTCTACTAGCTTGAGCTAACTCATTTATTATGAAAGTGAGAAAATACTTATGATTCAAGATATTATTATTGATGTGTCATGATAAAATCATCTTGATCCGGCACGAATCTCGAGGCAATTTTTGTTTGGAAGTTTCAAAAATTATTTCGGAGACCATTTAAACTCCGATTTCAGCAAACTTATAGTCGAACTGAGCGTTTCAGAAATACGAATCCAACGACACCAAATTCGACTCAATCCGAGCCCAAGTGAGTCAAATCAAGTACCCGAAGCGCTATTGGAAGCATCAAACAGCCTTTTGAGTTACCAAACGGTCTCCGATTTTGGCGAGCTTATAGTCGAATCGAACGGCTCGACGAGACGAATCCAACGAGCCCAAGATCGTAGAATTCTGATATCATTAAGACCTTCAAATGCTTGATAAACGGTTCACGATCAAGGGGTTCAATATCGGCCGTTCATTCGGATCACTCCCTATTTGCCCCTGATCCCTCACATATTTACGGGCTATGCCACTCCAGAAAAACTATAAATAGCCCCTCATTTCTCTTAAGAGGGGACCCAAGCCAAGAAGAGAAGAAGAAGAAGAGAAGAAGAAGAAGAGAGGAAACTCTTCCTGGACCACCGCCGGAATTCTGCTCCACGCCTGAATCACGCCGGAAATTTGTCTTATACCGGAATTCTGTTGTTACACCTGAGCGAAGTCAGAATTCTTGCCAAGTAAAATCAGAACTCTGTTCTACACCGGAATTCTCTTAAACGACGCCAGAATTCTATTCGACCTCCGAAGGACGCCAACATTCAGCCTGATTTCTACCTAACGCAGGAGCGCTGTTTGACATTGTAACTGTCTACTCCTAAAGAGATTCATTGTAATCTAATCGTCCTAAGTTTTTAAGGACGATTCATCTCTTGTATTCCAAGAAAACGCTAGTGGATCTTTTTCAACTGGGCGCGGCCCCGTGGTTTTTTCCCTTTACAGGGTTTTCCACGTACAAATACTAGTGTTCTTTTATTTTCTGTTTGTGCGCCGAATATCCGTTCAACGCTAAGACGTAATTTTTCTAAATTCTATCGCCGCGTATATTCGAGTCCGCAACAGTTTGGCGCCGTCTGTGGGAAGTACTACCCCATAATTGCTAATATTGTCTCCATGACCAACAGACAGAGCAATCGTCTCGTAGGAGCCTCCCGCTCCCACTCTCATCAGTCCATAAATCATGGACGTCCAGTTTCTGCCTCCTTTTATCCTGGGGGACAACATGTTGCTGGAGAAGGAACGTCAGGACCATCTTTGGAGGAGCGAATCCGAAAGATGGAAGAATCTCAGAACGAGATCCTTCAACTCCTCCGACGAGAAACTCGCCCACCAGCATCAGCCCGACGGGAGGAAATTCTTCTCCCTCGCGATCCTCCACGGGTCGAAGATGTTCAACTCGAACATCTACAAGCAGAGATTCCTTTTTCTCCACCAAGAAGACACCCGTCATTACAGCCAGATAATGAACTGGCTGACACAGCAAGTTCTACTCATCCTTCCCATACAGGTCGGCAACCTCGCGTTCCTTTGGACCTCCCTGTTGAGTTAGACCAACCGCACGTTGCTGAGCTCCCTCGCAACGTTCTACGTCATGAATTACGGAGATTAGTACGAGAAGAATTTTCTGGAGGAGGTACAAGACAAAATCTTCGACGTTGGAATCGACAAGAGTCATCACCTCTAACAGAAGCTATTCTACAACATCCTATTCCGATTGGATTTAAACTACCCAGCATAGAATCTTACGACGGGACATCCGACCCATATGAGCATATCGATCATTATCGAACAATTATGCATATCCAACGAGCTTCGGATGCACTTCTATGTCAGGTTTTTCCTGCTACCCTCAAGGGACAAGCGCGAACTTGGTTTTATTCACTTCCGTCTGGAACGATCCCTTCATTCGATAAAATGGCTAAAGTATTCGGGGAACAGTTTGTAGCCAATCGAAGAATTACTAAGGATTCCTCTCACCTATCCGGAATCCGTCAAAATGAAGGAGAATCATTGAAAGAGTATTTTCAACGATTTTCTACGGAGGCTCGACAAATTCCGGGAGTAGATCCTGAATTATTAAGAGGGGTCTTTCTTGGTGGCCTTCGTCCTGGCCCCTTCTATTCAGCTCTTATGCGAGATACGGTTCATTCGTACGCTGACTTGATTCATCGTGTGGAGGCACAAATCTCTGCAGATGAAGCCATTAATGCTCACAGAAAGCAATTTGAGCAGACAAATGGGAAGCGCAAAGGTGCTCCTGAGATGGATAAGTCTCCCTTACAACGGAAAAAGCAAGGGAAAAATAATCTACCTCCTAGGCCTCCATTGACGCGACGGGAATCTCGACAGGAGAAAGAGTATACCCCACTCAACACATCTCGAGCAAATGTATTAATGGCCGTTCGAGATCAAGATACAATGAGATGGCCGCATCCTTTAAAGCCGAATACAGGCAATCAAGATCAGTACTGTCACTTTCACCGTAGTCGTGGTCACACTACGGAAGCCTGTAATCAACTCAAAGATGAGATTGAGAGACTTCTCCGCCAGGGTTATCTCCGACAATTTATTCGAGATCCACCTACTCGAGAGGAGTCTCGCCCCCGTCCCACTGGGGGGCAAAATCAACAACAGCAGAGGCAACCACCGAATAATCGCCCAACAGTTGGTGAGATTGAGACCATTGCAGGAGGACCATTATTATCTGATCAGGTTTTTTTTGCTGTGGCTGAAAATCCAACACCAAAGAAAGCTCGTATTGATCAGTCTATCACTTTTGATGATTCAGACTTGGAGGGAGTAAAAACCCCTCATCAGGATCCACTTGTAATTAGTGCGGGGATAGGTGACCCGTGTTATAATGTCAAAAGAATCTTGGTGGATAATGGTAGTTCTGTAGATGTGTTATTCTATTCAACTTTTTTAAATATGGGCCTCACCAGAGAAAAGCTTCAGCCTGCTGCAGGTCCATTGTATGGGTTTGACAATCGACCTGTACAGGCAGAAGGGACAATCAGTCTCCCAGTTGTGTTGGGAGAGTTCCCCCGACAGATTACTCATTATATTCAGTTTATTGTTGTAAAATCAGAATCAGCTTACAACGCCATCTTTGGAAGGCCGCTCCAATCCATTTTTGGGATCATCGCTTCCATCCCTCATTTGAAGTTGAAATTTCTTACCCCGACTGGAGTAGGTGTGGTACGTGGAGATCAACAAATAGCACAAACCTGCTATCTTAGGCAGGTTCAACCACATCCAAAGGTGACGTTAAGTATTGAGGATTTTGATCTCAGAAACGAGGATATCCCTCAAAGGGCTTCTCCTGTAGAAGACCTCACTACCGTATCTTTATCACGAGAACACTCTTCAAGAACGGTACAGATTGGGTCTCTTCTTTCAGATGAAGAGAAGGAAAAATATATAGATTTTCTACGTAAGAATCAAGATATTTTTGCATGGGCTCCGGCAGATATGCCCGGCATCAATCCTGAAGTAATCATGCACTCCCTTAAAGTTAACCCTACATGCAAGCCAGTAATCCAAAAGAAACGAAATTTTGCGCCAGATCGTCAGCAAGCAATTGAGCAAGAGGTTGATAAACTTTTGGAAGCTGGATTTATACGGGAAGTGCATTATCCTACTTGGTTGGCAAATGTCGTCATGGTGCGGAAGTCAAATGGGACTTGGAGAATGTGTGTAGATTATACCGATCTAAATAAAGCCCGCCCAAAGGACAGCTTTCCACTTCCCCGTATTGACCAATTGGTTGACACCACCTCCGGACATCAAATGTTGAGCTTTATGGATGCATATTCCGGTTACAATCAAATAAAGATGGATCCGGATGATGAGGAGGCAACAGCTTTTCGCACAGATAAAGGGTTATACTGCTACCGAGTGATGCCCTTTGGTCTCAAAAATGCTGGGGCCACATATCAACGCCTTATGAATAAGGTTTTCAAGGATCTTATTGGACGTTCTATGGAAGTATATGTTGACGATATGTTGGTAAAAAGTCTTGAGAAATCTCAACATATATATGATTTAGAACAGTGTTTTCATTTGCTACGATACTACAATATGCGACTTAACCCCGCTAAATGTGCTTTTGGAGTCGCGTCTGGAAAGTTTTTGGGGTTTATGGTAACCCACCGGGGGATTGAGGCTAATCCCGAGAAAATCAAGGCACTAAGAGACATGGTGCCCCCGAGAACTATCAAGGAAGTTCAGAGATTGAATGGAAGAATTGCGGCATTATCTCGTTTCCTAGCACGCTCTGGAGATAAATATCTGCCCTTCTTCAAGGTACTTAGAGGCGCTCGTAATTCTGGGTTCCAATGGACAGACGAATGCCAAGAGGCCTTTGAGCAATTACGAAAATATTTGGCATCCCCGCCACTACTTTCTAAACCAACACCAGGAGAGAGATTATATTTGTATTTGGCTGTTTCTGTCCAAGCCATTAGTTCGGTCTTGGTTCGTGAAGAAAATGCTGTATAAAGTCCTATCTATTATGTTAGCAAAATCTTATCTGAAACGGAAGGACGTTATCCTTTAGCAGATAAAACAGCATTGGCGTTAGTTTACTCTGCCAGGAAACTACGCCCTTACTTTCAAGCCCATTCCATTGGGGTTTATACAACTCTGCCACTAAAAAGCATTCTACAAAAGCCAGAAGCATCGGGTAGGCTCGTTAAATGGTCTGTAGAGCTGGGAGAATTTGATATCCACTACTTACCTAGGCCCGATATTAAATCTCAAGCGCTAGCAGATTTCTTAGTTGAATGCACCATTCCGGTGTCCAATGTGCAACCGAATGCGTCCCCTTCTCTACCAGACTGGACATTGTATGTCGATGGAGCTTCTGGAAGTTCCGGAGCTGGGGCTGGCATTTTATTAATCTCCCCGCAGAACGTTACCCTTGAATATGGACTCCGACTCAAGTTCCCAGCGACAAATAATGTAGCAGAATATGAGGCTCTAATTGCTGGATTGAGACTAGCAATTGACTGTGAGATTCAAAATTTAATAATCCACACTGATTCACAGTTAGTCGCCTCTCAGGTGGAAGGGGAGTTTGAAATTCATAATCTGCAATTGGCACAGTACTGCAACATCGTCAAATTGCTTCTAGCTCGTATAAAGAAACATCAGATCATTCATATTCTACGAGAACAAAATGCGCGTGCAGATGCTCTTTCAAAACTTGCTACAGCAACCACTGGAGATATCTTCAAGCGAAAGTGTATCGAGGAAATCCACTTTCCAAGTATCCAAGGACCATGGGTCATACAATCAATCGACGAATCAAGAGAAGCTTCTTGGATCGATCCCATATTAGCTTTTTTACAATATGGATTACTACCTGAAGACCCCGTAACAGCAACACGACTTCGGAGACAGGCGTCGAATTTCACTGTGATTGATAAGGATTTGTATAAACGCGCCTTCACCGGACCATATCTCAAGTGTCTTCCGCCATCAGAAGCTGATTATGCACTCCGAGAAGTTCATTCAGGTGCTCTCTCCCCTCTGGGAGGGTCCCTATTTGGTAGCAGCTATGATCAAGCCCGGTACCTTTAAACTGAAGGATGCTAATGGAAAAATGCTCCCTCGAACTTGGAATATTAGTAACCTTCGTAAGTATTATCAATAGATATTGATAATACCAGTTATTTTGTGTTTGTTGTCTACTTCAAGCTATTCTAACGATGTCTTTGTACAAAGTTCGTATGTTCAGACATCTCTTGTATGAGAACTGTGATAGAAATATACTGAGGATTATTGTATTATCTTCTCCCATACAATAATATGACGTTCACTTTGTTGTGCTACAGTCTTAAACTCTTTACTCCTGATTCGAGAAATATACAATCTACATTGTATCTCAATCATTGGATACTCAATCCCAGGGGGATTTGATCCGACCTCTTCTATACAGATTAAGAATCATCAAGCAAGAGCTTTGATTAACAATCTTGAAAAGGTCAAGATATCCAAGGAGGATATCTCTCACAATCACTCCGGTCACCAAAGACTATCAAATATTTCTCATTGAAATAAAATTAAACCGGTCTCATGTATATATGCAAGAAAGAAAAGAGCAATATCAATAATTTCTTTATGGATCATTGAACATGACATACATCATATGAAAGCATCCACAACAAATACATACACTTATCACTATAAAGAAAATAAGGTGATACAATCAACATCAAACAATACTACAGGATATCAATATCATCCTCATCTTCCTCAAGGGAAAAAGCCTTCTGTAACTCGCTCTCTATTTCTTCGCCACCAGAATCTGAAGAAGGGTCACCGGAGGCCTGGCTAGGTGTCAACCCATCAATCTCTGCGCCAGTCTTGCGCTGCACTGCACGCACACCCTTCATGAAACCTCGAATGAAGCCCTCTTCCATACAGTCTGCTTCCAAAGCCTTTACCTCCACGTCATAAATATGGTTGCGAGCTTCTTGAATGTGATCTTCAACAATTATCTTGAATGCAGCTGATTTCTTGAAATCATCTATAACGATGGACGGTGGCTGCTGAGTTTCTCTCTCTGATAGCATACTGTGGAGCCTCTTATTTTCAGCTACAAGGATCTCCTGATCTTTCATTTGCTGATTAATCGTCGTCTGTGCATCCACTAACTCAATATGTAGACAATCTATCTTTTGATTCTGTATGGAGGCTGAAGTCATCATATTAGCTAGCTCTGTCCTACACTCTGCTAGCTGCTGCTCCACCACTTGCATCTCCTTTAATTTTCCATCATGTTTCTTCTTATATTCACCCTGAAGATATTTAATCTTCACAAATTCGTCATTCCAGTCATTCAGTGCCTTAGTCATTTGCGCCGACTGAAATAATAAAAACAACTTTTATATGAGAAATATTTTGTGAAAAAGAACAAAAAGAAGAAGGAGAAGCAAAAAAAAAAAAAAAAAAAAAAAGGGAATGTACCAATTCCTCAGTACGTCGACGGCCAACACATTGATGTTTCAAAACATCTTCAGGAATGTGTGACTTAGATGGAGAAATAAGAGGATCTTTACTAGTAACTGCTAAAACCTCCTCCACCCTTTTTTTCTTGACAGTCTGCACGTTATCCTCACTTCCTGGTCGTTTAGGAGGAATTTTTGAAGATTGAACAGCAGCTTCTGAAACTTTCACTGACTTCTTCAGCATCTGAGCATGTGATCTCCCGGCTTGAGTAGATAGCCCTACTTTGAATAGATATTCTTCATCTATGTATCTGCTCAAATAACGAACCTCGTAATGAAGAGTATCAATATCAGAGAATTTGAGTATCTTCAATAATTCTTCAGCTCCAAGATGTAGGGGAATTGGTAATTCCCTCATTTTCCCCCACTTTTCCAGAAGATTCCAGTCATTTTTTACATAAAAGAAGTCACTGATCCAGCTTTTTGACGGATCCCGAGTACGGATATCCAACCATTTGGATCTGAAAGAAATGCGACCTTGTGTATCACCAATCAGACGACCCATTCGAGCAAGACAATCAGGTGATAACACTGCTCCACGGTCCCGAAAGAGTACAATCAATCCCATGATAATTGACATAGCTCTATAAGATAATTGAGCTAAACTCACCCCACAAATCATTAAAATATCGCTCAATTCAGGAGATGGTGGAAACCTTAAACCGGCTCGTAAACTGAATTCATAGACTGTCACGAATCCGAGAGGAGGAGAACAAGCCCGATCAGACCTCGCTGGCACTTTCACCACCATGTCATTAGGAAAATAATATTTTTTCCTAAAAGCGAGCAAGGCGTCGCCAGTAACAGTGGAGACAACGTCATCTGTTTTTGTCGCTTTGTATGTTTTCTTTATTCCTTCACTTCGAGCAACAAAACGATCGCCTTTTGTCGAAAGATTTTTCGTGGATGTTGGATCGCCCATGTCAACTTCTGCACCAAAAAGAACCACTGACTTCGCGTAGGGAAAGTCACCTACGAGCAGTAACAGAAAACAAGAAAGAAACTAAGAAAAAAAAAAAAAAAATTTTTACTTCGTTGCAAGAAGAGGGGTGCTAATTTAGTAGGGAAAATCACCTACATAAACAGCAGAATGCCTCGACTGAAAGAAGGAAAAAGGAGCGAATTGTTCTATAGCCTCATGGGGGTATTTATAGTTGTTTTGGGGAAGAAAAGAACATTCCGGAATGTTAGAATTTTCCGGATTTTTTAAAAAATTTTCGGAATTTTTCTGATTTTTTAAATATTTTTCGGAATTATTTCAAATAAAAAAAAAAAAAAATTTTGGATAATGGCTGGCGGTTAAGAAACCGCCAGCAGGCTGCCACGCCAGCAGCCGGCCAAACGGCGCGCCCAAATGGCGCTGGCCGGAGGCGGTTCCACGCGCGGAACCGAGCGGGTCGGACGGCCCGTGAAACAGCCCGCGGAGCGGGCCAGGCGGGCGGCGGAACTGCCCGCGGAGCGGACCAGGCGGGTCCGCGGAATGGCCCGCGGAGCGGGCCAGGCGGGCCGCGGAGCGGCCCGCGGAGCGGGCCAGGCGGGACGCGGAGATGCCCGCGGAGCGGGCCAGGCGGACCGCGAAGCTGACCGCGGAGCGGGCCCGGCGGGTCTCCCGCGTGCTGCTGGGCGCGGCTGCGCCGCCGGCAGCGCAGGCGGCGGCCGGCCGGCCGGTCCGGCCGGTTCGGCTGCCCACACAAATCCGAGCCCAATTTTTGGCCCGGAAGGGTCAAATTGGACATTTTTTGGATCCTTGGACACGTTTTTCGACATTCCGGACTCAATTTTGATACTTTCGAAGCTCAACGAGACCCTTACAATCAAGTTTGAACAAACTCATATATTTTGGAATACAAATTTTTGCGATTCATCCGTTATACAGTGTCGGAACAAATATTTTTGGACTAGTGAAGTTTTGACGTCCAAAAATAGGGGGGCACCTGATGTGTCATGATAAAATCATCTTGATCCGGCACGAATCTCGAGGCAATTTTTGTTTGGAAGTTTCAAAAATTATTTCGGAGACCATTTAAACTCCGATTTCAGCAAACTTATAGTCGAACTGAGCGTTTCAGAAATACGAATCCAACGACACCAAATTCGACTCAATCCGAGCCCAAGTGAGTCAAATCAAGTACCCGAAGCGCTATTGGAAGCATCAAACAGCCTTTTGAGTTACCAAACGGTCTCCGATTTTGGCGAGCTTATAGTCGAATCGAACGGCTCGACGAGACGAATCCAACGAGCCCAAGATCGTAGAATTCTGATATCATTAAGACCTTCAAATGCTTGATAAACGGTTCACGATCAAGGGGTTCAATATCGGCCGTTCATTCGGATCACTCCCTATTTGCCCCTGATCCCTCACATATTTACGGGCTATGCCACTCCAGAAAAACTATAAATAGCCCCTCATTTCTCTTAAGAGGGGACCCAAGCCAAGAAGAGAAGAAGAAGAAGAGAAGAAGAAGAAGAGAGGAAACTCTTCCTGGACCACCGCCGGAATTCTGCTCCACGCCTGAATCACGCCGGAAATTTGTCTTATACCGGAATTCTGTTGTTACACCTGAGCGAAGTCAGAATTCTTGCCAAGTAAAATCAGAACTCTGTTCTACACCGGAATTCTCTTAAACGACGCCAGAATTCTATTCGACCTCCGAAGGACGCCAACATTCAGCCTGATTTCTACCTAACGCAGGAGCGCTGTTTGACATTGTAACTGTCTACTCCTAAAGAGATTCATTGTAATCTAATCGTCCTAAGTTTTTAAGGACGATTCATCTCTTGTATTCCAAGAAAACGCTAGTGGATCTTTTTCAACTGGGCGCGGCCCCGTGGTTTTTTCCCTTTACAGGGTTTTCCACGTACAAATACTAGTGTTCTTTTATTTTCTGTTTGTGCGCCGAATATCCGTTCAACGCTAAGACGTAATTTTTCTAAATTCTATCGCCGCGTATATTCGAGTCCGCAACAATTATAATAAAATGTAAAAAGATAGAAATTAGAAGAAAAATAATAAATAATCATTTAATATAAAAAAAGAGATGTAATTTTAAATATTTTCAATAACTTTGTACTTAAAATTCAGAGTACTAAGATGTTTTAAGTGCATTTTATATTCATATTCTTTAAATGAGCCAACTCGGGAGTTAACGAGTCGAGTCAGTGCTTGTTCAAGCTTGATTCGTTAGCTCATCGAGCCCAACTCACGAACCTTTTACTGAGTCGAGCTTGAGCCGGCTCACGAGTCTGCCTAACCCAGTTACACTCCTAGTTTTGGCTCTATATTTTTATTCATATATTTTGTCTTAATCCTTATTACTTCGAGTAGTAATCTTTTTGTAATCAGAAGTCTATTAATGAATATGATGAGCGACACCATTAGCATCCTTACAAAAAAATGTTATTTTCGATGTTCTAGTGATTTTTTTAAAGAATGTTCTAGTAAAAAAATATTATAAATATTATTTTTTTTTAATATTTATATATTTATAATATTTTGTTCATTAATTAAAAATATATATTATTTTCACCTCAAGATTTGGAAATTTCTTTGTGGGGTCAATTGAGAAGATATTTGAAAGTGTGATGAACACATGTTGGTTTGTGTGGGCTGAAAATTTTCTTGATAGAAATAATGACTTGTAAATGGCTCAGTTTTGTCTGAATATGTGTGAAATGTAGTGCTAAATGCATTTCATGTGATTGAAAGTTTTGATGATTTGGAATTATTTGGTGCAATTTGATTGGATTTACTTCAAAATTGGTTAATATTTTTAATTTTGGTAGATAATATTAGGACTGTAGTGAAAATTTGGATGAAACTTATATATGAGTCTCTCTCTCTCTCTCTCTCTCTCTCTCTCTCTCTCTCTCTCTCTCTCTCTCTCTCTCTCTCTCTCTCTCTCTCTCTCTCTCTCTCTCTCTCTCTCTCTCTCTCTCTCCGCGCAAAATTTTGAAATTATAATAACTATATATCACTATGAGAATGCCATTGAAATTTTAAAATTATTGCATGTTGAGACATTTGTAGTAGAAGAGAGAGTTTATTATTTTAGGGTTGTATAAAAATCTTGTACACAAACATATATATTAAAAGTAGCACATAAATGATGAGAATTTTAACATAAAATTTTCAACAAAAAAAGTAAAAAACATCAATCTAACTCAATTAAAATAGCCTATTAATCACTCTCCTAAAAAAATGGGAGATTATGGGACATAATATGGTTATCAGGCATCAATGGTTAATGAGCATCAAACATTGATGGGTATTGGATGAGAGCCTATAAGAAACTTCAAAAGCAGGGAAATGGAATACAAAGAAGCTTGTTTTTCTCCTTATAAGATAGGAGAATGAACAACAACAAAGGAAAGTATAATTGGTGGTTAATGGGCATTAACTGTAAATTTTAAACAGTCATTGGGTGATGGTCAATAAAAACATCAAAAGTTAGATGGCTGTGAAAGATACTCTTAGCATTCTCCTAATATTATAGGATATTAAATGATCAGTAATAGGCATTGAATGTCAATGGTTGATAGACTTCTGACCTCAGCATTTTGCATAGATCGATAGATGGCCAATTATAAATGTTAAAAGTTAGGAAATTATTAATTTTATATTTAGCTTTTTTAAATATAAGAGAAGATTAAATGCTCTGAAAGAATTGTATCAAACATCGGTAGCTAACAGACACCAGATGTTAGTTAATGGCAATAATCAAATGATAGTCAATGAGAAGCATAATTACTCAAGAGGCAATAAAAACTCAAATATATCATTCTTTTAATAAGAATAGAAAATAGATGATTGGGAAGGTAGGCTTTGGATGTTGGTAGATAAAAATGTTAAACATCTATTATAGGAGAGTGCCAAATTATGATTGGATTGAAACATTATAAGTTAAGCAATGATTGATGGCTTGTTTCATCGTTCTTTTGAGAAGAGGTAAGATCAATAGATCTGGAAGATGGCTGTCAAATATCAATAACTAATTAATGCTTGATGTTAGCATTGATAAGCATTAGGAACCATGAAGGAAGGATGTTAAAAGTTGAGCAAGAGTTAGCATTTGACACGATTATTCTCTTAATAAGAAGGAAAACTATATGACCATGAATATAAACATTAGATATTAGTGACTAATGGGAGTTAAGCATTAGTTGTTTATAAAATCTAAATGTTGATTGATGAACAGCATTATAGGTAGGTCAGTGATTGGTGGTTAGCTTAATCATTCATTTGATTGGATGGGAGATTAGGAAATTAGTAAGATGGTAATTAGACATTTGTAAATTATGAGCAATAAATTAGTTTTTGGTATGTGTCAATCAACAATAAAGTTGGAATGTTAGAAGTCAGGCAATTATTGATAGTTTAATTGACTATACTTTTTATAAGAGTGTTATCAAACAACTTGGAAGATAAAAGTTAGATGCTCATAGTGTTATCAAGCAACTATATAACCATTTTTTATAAGTAAAAAAAATGGTTTGTAGTTTTCTCTATCATTTTCTTAATAGAAGTGGAAACCATGAAACTAAGAAGATAGGTGTTGAATGCTGATGGCTTACAAAAATTATGTGTTGATCATTGATAGGTGTTAAATGTCAGTTGTTGAATGATCTAAGAAGTTTGATAATGGTAAATGATCAGCTAGGTCATTCTCTTGATCAGAGATTAAATCAAGCAACCAAAAAAATGGTCTTTGAACATTGATGCTTTACAAGCATTGGACACCATTCGATTCTAGTTTGTGGGAGACGGTCAAGGAGAAATGTTAAATATTGGGCAATGAAAAATATCACCTTGATCATTCTTTTAAAAGGAGGAGAATTGAGGCAACTAAAAAGATGTATATTGAATGTCAATGATTGAGAGGTGTTATATGTCAATTATTTGTAGTTATCAAATGATGGTTTATTGTGAATGTAGAAAGTCCTTTGATAGGTGGAAGTTGACTTGGTTAATAAGAGATAGAACAATTGGGTAGATGAGTGTCAGACATCAGTAAATAATAAAAGTTAAACATCAATTATTTGTAGGCACCAACTAATGGTTAGTTGAGAACATTGAAAGTTAGACAATAGTCAAAGATTTACTTGATCATTTTTCTGATATAATCGGAGAACATGTGATAGACAAGATGTGAGTTGGAAATTAGTGACTAATGGACATTATGCATTAGTTGGATGCCATGTGATGACATCGATGATTAGTATTAATGTTAGTTTATAGTTGGTGTCAGATAATGGTGATAACGATTGTTGATGTCCGATGTCGGTTGGTGGCAAGCAAACCTTTGAAATTCTAGAAGTCTTCAAATTTTCTCTACCAAAGTCCTCTAATGAATGTGTACAAGTTGGTTTTGTTTATAGTTTATGGAAAGGACATTCTACTTATTTTAAGAAAAAAATTTAATGATCCAAACAGACCCCCTTTTACCCATTACAAGAAAAACTCGTATTTCCGACAGCCTAAATATGCCAAAAAATGAGAAATTCCATTGAAAATTTTGCATTTCCGGTGGATTGGATGGTAAAATGAGTATTGAAAATTTATTCTAATGAAATTTTTCCATCGGAGATTCTTCTGGCAGATTTACCAACGAACATCCACCAAAATTTTCCAGCTAAATTCGTCGTTTGTGAATTACTCTTCCCGGCAATTTGTCTGTCAAAATTTTCAGCAAAAACGTACGAATGAAAATAATGGTGGACAAACCACCAAGAAGTTCTGTCGGGAACTAATCAGTGGATATGTTCAATGATTTATCCATCGAAAACACGATATAATTTTGTCTTATCTTCGTTTCTGGTGGATATTCCACAAGCCGAAAACCTATACCACAAATAAAAAAAGACCTCCCTCACATATTTTCTACAGCATAATAATCTTACATAAACTATATACACATATTATATTCACATTCAAATCTTGAACATAAA
This sequence comes from Dendrobium chrysotoxum, assembly GCA_019925795.1. Lineage (NCBI taxonomy): Eukaryota > Viridiplantae > Streptophyta > Magnoliopsida > Asparagales > Orchidaceae > Dendrobium > Dendrobium chrysotoxum. Next base: position 73,949,135 of record CM034315.1, read on the forward strand.
CACTAATGTTGCATGCATGTAATAATAGATTTGATCACAAAATGATATTGAACAATCACCAAACTGTTTAAAAATAAATATAAAGTTTGTTTCACAATAAAAAATGGATAATAAAATATACAAATATAGAACTAAAATGTCAAGTAATAATAAAAAAAATCTAATCAAAATCTGTCTCATCATTCTCCTCCTCTGTTGATGCTGGCTACTTTCCACCGAACTGCTCTCTCAATTTCTGTAACTCATCCAACAACTGACTTTGCTGCATCTGCATGTCAGCTTATATTTTTTTGACTTGATCTAGCTCTTCTGTAAGGGCAGCTACCTGGCTATATAATGACTCCTAGCTGCTAGCTGAGAAGCTAGAGCCATCAGATGTTTGCCCCTCATATGTGTAGGCTTGTGAGCCTAAATCATAAACCTGACCTTTCTGCATTCTGCTTACCACTAGAAACCAAGTGTGGTAGTCAGAATAATATGCTGATTCCCTAGAAAATCTCTCACCTCCTTCAACCAGGCTCTCTCAAAGCCGTATATACTCTTCCTATAAAAGTTAACATAAGAGTAATTAATTTACACATAAAATATAAAAGTTTAAAGTTATATACTCATGTAGTCTTTTTTTGCTCGCTCATCAACTCATTGTTGGTCCTTCTGCCTCTTATGGGTATGACTATGTAACTCAACAGCAATCGGCTATCTACCAAAAAGCTCTCTCTGGAATAAACTTATATTAGTATTCATAATTAAGTAAATTATTAAAATCTTTTAAAATTTCTTATTAAATATCGCATGTACTCAGTATGTCGAACTGAGCCTCCAATATGGAGGGAACTACCCATGCCCCCAACATCAGAAGCTCGATTATGTCTATTATGGTCCCTCCTCCTATAATAATCTAGGCTACCCCAAGCATCAGTCAGGTCGGCCCATACACTCTCACCAATTCAGAGGGGTCACTCGCTTGACTTCCTAATATCTGTAAACATGTCTCGTATGTAAGTCGACCCGCACTTCTTAATTTTTTTTTAATTTTATTATTGTGCTCAGGCAACCAATAAAAATTTTTCTACATACAAAAACATATAATATATAATATTTTTGTTAACTTAATTATAAAAGATATAATATAGAACATTTTTTATAATAACTAATCTCAAACTTCCTGAACTACATATTTCTCACTTCTTTTGAGATTTTCTTCTAAGAAATATAAGGAGCATCATACCTACTCTATATGATATCCCGTATTTTATACATTAGCTACTTCGACGGATGCAAACTACCAAAAATATGATAGGTGAAAAAATATTACCAAATTTTTGTAGCATATTAAGAATATAGTAAGAACATACATGTCACCCTTAAGTGCAATCAATATGTGCCCCTCTAGCATATGATCTACTATAATTAGGGTGGAAGGTCCACCTATAGAGGGCTGAGGGTATAGTGGGGGATAGAATGGAGGGACATATGGTGGATATGGTTGGAGGGCCTCCACGAAAAGGTGGAGGGTAGTAAGGGTAGAAGGGGGTACTGTACGTGGAGTCTAGCGAAGGAAAGCAGGAGTCTGGTAAGTAAATTTATGGACTACTGGCTGGAGGAGTAGGTAAAGGCGGGCTAGGCCAACTCTGAGTGGCAGGTTGAGAAAAATATGTCTCCTCAGTACGTATAAGCCTACTAGCTGAGCCACTAGTCACCTTTTTGTTGCGCCTACCAAAATGTTTTTGATTAATCCCTGATGAGGCTTATCACCAGAAGTCATCTGTAAAAAATATTGAAGAAATATTAGCAACATAAATTATAATAAATATTTAATATAAATTATAAGTACTACAATACTGTTAAAATAAAGTAGAGCAATAATAAAATAACTGAATTAATTATACTGCTCCATATGAATCAAGTGCTATATATTCAGTTTTTAAGAACATAAATACTTAAAGAAGATACTTAGCTCGATCAAAAGCTTTAAAATTAGATCTGATAAAAAATTGAAGGCAGTTGATAATAGACATTGCATAAAGATATAACAGTCATGACTTTTCAATCCAAATAATCTCTCAAATCTCACATTAACGCAAATACTAAGATTAAAAGAATATCCATTAGGTACCCGTAGAGTCTACAACCATTCACAAATTACTCATCTCTGCTCTAAAGTCAAGATGAATAGAGCTTTGGGTTTGAAAAGTTTTCCATTTACACCATCTCCTTTAAGTTCAGTCTTACTTTTATATTATCTTTGAATTTATATTTAATATCAATGATTGTATTGAATATATTATTAAAAATATTTTTCTCTATATGCATCACATCTAAGTTATATCTGAACAAATTTGTTCTCCAATATGAAAAGAACAAAAAAATATTTTTTTGATCCAATTATGGTTGACACCATATCTTGGAAATTTATAATCAGCTATTAATGGAAAATCAATTATAGTGGGTATGAACATTACTCTTTTAAATATTTTCTCACTTGTTAATCTTGGAGGGGACTGTGACATCACCATTTTATTTTTAGTAAAGACATCCTTGTTTCACCTGAAAGGATGACTTGTAGGTAAGAACATACGGTGACAATCGAACCAAGTTTTTTTCTTCCCTCCATGCTTTAAAGTGAACAACTTTATAAATTTCATACAATATAGACAAGCTAACTTGTCGAAAGTGTTCCAACATGAAAGTATACCATACGTAGAAAATTCACCAATTATCCAAAATAATGCTGCCCTTATTATAAAGTTATGTTTGGCAGAAATATCATATGCACTTACTCCTTCACATAATAAATTTAAATCATTAATTAAAGGTTGCAAGAATACATCGATATTTTCTTTTGAATTATGTGGCCCTAAAATAATCAGCGTAAGAAATATATAAGGTGTAGTCATACAAAACTCTAAAGGAAGATTGTAAGGGGTGAGTATCACGAGCCAACATGAGTAAGGTGAAGCATACTGGTTAAATAGAGTAAAATCATCTGTGCATAAATCTAATCTTATATTTCTTGATTCTATAGCGAAGGTAGGATATGTATAATCAAAGTATTTTTAGGCCTTTGCTTCTAACGGATATGTAATAATATCTTCTTATGAGATGTGTTCATTATGCCATCACATATGTGCAGCAGATCTCATGAATGTATATAACCATTATAGTTTAAGAATTATGTGTAAGTAAAATATTCTACTGACTGGTACATCCTTAAGCTTTCTTTTCATCCCAAACTTTGGTTTAAATCTCAATAAATTATAATGATGGCATGCAATCTCTACTAAATCATCTTTATAGTATAATATATATTCATTGACACAATAATTTATTTTTATATATGTCAAATCAAGTTTAGAAACCAACTTTTTTTTCGATATAAATCTATAGGAATTATGTTATCTGTCAGATTGATTTTCTTAAGCAGCCCAACAAATTGATTAAAATATTCACTGAAGATATTATACTATGTCTTAATGCTTAACATATTCACAGTAGCATATAACTCTGAGTGAGTGGTGCACCCCTTTCAAATTGGTTATTGGGCAACATGTAATAAATCATAAAAATTTGTTGCATCCTTATTTGATGACTCTTCTGTATATTATTCAAATTATGCCTTAGTTATATCATAAATTAAGTCCTCAATAGATTGGATATTTTTTTCCTCAGTTATATGAAAACTTGTAGGCAGACTACATCGAGTATCTAAATGCGGCTCGTTCTTATTTTGAGAAGTCCAATACCAATATTCTGGCATAAACCCTGTATGATATATATCAATAATTATGTCATCTAGTGTGGGGTGTACTTGATTTTTATGTTTAGAGCATGGGCATCGAAACTTTTCATCTGAGATGAAGCTAAATAGTTGATAGGCTGTCTAAATGAAAAAAATTTATCCTATTAATGAAGTCATCTGTTAATATCTTTCGTCATTGTACCAATCATTTATACATCTAACTTCTTTGATTTTTAATATCCATAATATGAAGAATTTAACCTACACATAATATAAAGATATTAGAGATTGGAGTAACATCTATTGAAAGAAAATAGATTGAATTCAAATTGATTTGTAAATTAGATGGTATTAATTCTCATTTAAATCTAATTGAAAGGTCAACAAATTAACAAAAATATCAAAGCCTTTATCTTATTATGTGTCGGCTATATGAGTCCTTTTTCTCCATTGTGTTCTATTAAGAGTTAAATTCTTATTTAAATCTAATAAAGAAAGGATATTTGTAATATTTTCTTACCAAGTCTTTTTAGGTCTACATCTATCTTTCTTAACATAAGTTAAATCTTATACTTCTAATTTCCTAACTGGGTCATCAGGAGGCCTCCGTTTTATATGACCAAACCATCTAAGGCGACTCTCTCACTCTCTTTAGTCTTATCTTCCATTGGAGCTTCTCCAACCTTTGAATGTATATGGTCATTTTGTATCTTGTCTCTAAGAGTAAATCCACTTATGAGCATTCTCATCTCTGCAAACACTTAACTTAATGTTATGCTTTTATTTTAATGACTAACATTTACACCATAAAGCATTGTTGGTCTCACCACCAGCTTATAAAATTTTCCCCTAAGTTTGTTAGAAATTTTCTATCACACAATAAGCCCAACACATTCCTCCACTTTAACCATCTAACTTGAATTCTACTAATAGTTTTCACATCTATTTCACCATCAACTCCATCTCTAGTCTTATCAGCAAGAAGAATATCATCAATAAAATACATACACCAGGGTACAATCTCTTGCAAATGTTTATCGAGAACATCCATGACAAAAGTAAAAAAATATGGGCTGAAGGAAGAAAAACTTATGGCGATTCTGGCAACCCAGACAGTGACGAAGGCGGCGAAGGATGGCGATGAAGGTGGCGTTCGGCTAGAGGTGACTCACGTGACCGGGAGCAAAGAGAGAATGAAATGAATAGAAAAATGATAGTGAACATCGTCGGGAGGAGAAAAAGGGCCTTTTTCGGTGGTACTATAGGCAAATCTTCCACTGCAAATGTCTCCGGATGCATTTTCGCCGAAAAACTTTGTCGTATTTAAGTAAGCCGATGAGTTTTTCATCAGAAGTTAAGCCGAACAATTTTCAGCGCATTTTTTACCGGCATGTACCGCAGGCTTTAAAAAAACCTGGTGGCACTACCGGCAAGTTTTCCACCGAATAACCCACCGATAAGTGACCGACGAAATATCTGCCAGTTATACTGTCGCTACTACTGGCGAATATAATACCGTCTGTATTGCCAATTTTTCCTATAGTGACCATTTTATATTTTTCTAACATCTTAATTCCTTGATTATCATGAAATAAATCATTCTTAATTCATAAGATTCCTAGCATTGAGGCACTACATTTGGCTATAAAACAACAAAAATAAGATGGTGGCCAACAAACAATAATCGAGAGATGATAGTTGGGCAATATTGGTCGAGGGATCATAGTCGAGCGATGATCCGATGACAATGGCCTTATTATGATGCTTGGATGACATCATGTATTGAGAGATTTTTTATAGTGACATTTTGATAAATTTGGCAAAAATCCAAAGCATTCATTTGAACAGCCTACATTGATTCTCTTGGTCATAAATCTTTCTTTTAATATTTAAGTACTTAATGATATCAAAATTAAACAATCTTGGGCATGTTTGACTTTTTATCATTGAGATGCACAATTTGAATATAAATATGCAAGGTTTGGAGATTATTTGGTCATCCAATTAATATCTCAAATCTTTCTTATACTTCAATTGATTGATCCGGGCTTATCAGACTCAAATCAAACCACTTTTGTGTTATAAATATGTTGAAATTTGTGTTCATATGCTTATGAATTTGAATCTAGAAATTTTCAAATTTCATTATGCTTTGAGATATATATTTAATTAAGAGAATTTTGGTGACTTATCTCTTTTATATATATATATATATATATATCTTCTTTTTATTACAAAGGCATTAAGGGTCTGTTCGATTGGCTAAAAAAGGAATGATTTTTTTTTTTTTGAAATAATGAATGTAGTGTCCTTTGTACTCCCACCACTTAAAAAACCATGATGGTAAAGGATTTTCTAAGAGATCAGGACTAAGAATAAACATCCAAGTGTAGTTTTTAGCTGGATTGAGGATATAAAAAGCCTTGTGCATGGCTTGGACATAAGTCCAGTAGTTAAAGGAACAAGTTTTTAGTGTTCCGTCATGCTTTGGAATTTCAAATCGTTGAACTTGAAAGGGGGTTAGTCCCCAATCTTTGGGGTGGATAATAGTAAGAATATTAGCATGACTATAAGTGAAGTTTTTATGCTCGTCAAAATGATGTTTAATTTCAATACATTGTAGATGCAGAAGAATTGCTTCATAAAGTCAGCGGTCATAATTCGCATCTTGGAGAAAAGAATTGTTATTTAAATATTTATTAAATAACATCCATGGTGAGGTGGTTTCATAATCCTCTGGGTTGAGTTCTAATATGAGCTCAACTCCTAATTTTAAAATAGGTTCAAACATATATGCAGTTTGCTGAGAGGTAGCCTCTTGGGCTGTACTGGTTGATGGTTCTTGTTTAATATAACTAGTGGTCTCTTTGGGACCATATAGATACGCTTTTAGAGGTATCATTTTAGGGATTGGGGGTGTCTCCCCTCGACCACGGCCACGGCCGCGGACTGAACCGCGGGTGCTAGGCCAACCACGTCCTCGTTGAGGAGTAAACTTGGCGCGCTATTTGGGGGTGCGCCATCCTTCGGAATCCATCACACGGGGAGTCCTGCAAGATATTCACGAGTGAGAAAATCAGGTAAAAAATTATTTTCGCCTTTTATATATTCAATAGTAAAATCAAAAATGGCTAACTGAGCTTATCAAGTTGCAAAGATTTGTTTGGATGCTAGATTTTTAACATCCTTTTCAAGAATATATTTTGCTGAAGAGCAGTCAATACGAAGTATAAAAGATGTGTTTAATAAATCATCTTAAAATTTAGTGATAGCTTTAATAATAGCTAACATTTCCTTTTTAATTGTTGAATATTTTGCTTGTGTTGGATTCCAAATACCCGAAGTAAATCGTACTAATTCTTCTTTTTTAGAAGATGAATTCTGTTATTTCAGAATGCCTCCAAAGCCAATATTAGAGGCATCTGTTTCAACTATCTTGATGTAGAGCGGGTTGGCTAAGGAAATACAAGGTAAATTTTTAACTTGTTTTTTAATAGTTTGAACTGCTTTAGTGTAATTTTCGTCCGAAGGTGGAGGACTTTTACGTAAGCGTTTATATAAAGGTGTGGCAATGAGAGCAAAATTTTTATAAAAGTCAGAGACGTAATTTAAGGCTCCTAAAAAGCGTTGTAATTGTTGTTTATCAATAATTTGGTCAGGAAATTTATTTGCGAATTCAATACTTCGTTGTATTGGTACTATAGTATCATTTTGGATCATATATCCAAGAAAGCATATTTCTTGCTGAAATAGTTTAATTTTTGGCTTCAGAAATGACAAGACCATTAGTTAGAGCTAACAACTTAAAAGTTTTTAAGTGCTTAAAGTGTTCTTCGATAGTTTTAGAGAAAACTAAAATGTCATCAATATATACGAGGATATATTGATTATAGGGGTTAAAAATGTCATTCATTATTTTTTGAAATTCTGAAGGGGCATTTTTTAAGCTAAATGGCATTACGTTCCATTAATACTGTCCGAAAGGTACAGTGAATGCTATTTTATATATGTCCTCTTCACTTATCTGGATTTGTCAATATTCAGATTTTAAATTGAACTTAGAGAATAGATTAGCTTGAGCTAATCTATTTAGGAGATCTCGTTTATTAGGAATAGGGTATCTAATCCACTTAAGGACCTTATTTAAAGGTTTATAGTTAATAACTAATCGGGGTTTGCCATGTTCTTTCTCTGCCGCATTCATAACGTAGAATGCCATGCAACTCCAAGGGGAGCTAGATTTGCGAATGATTTTCTTTTGAAGTAAATCATTAATTTCTTTAAGATAGACAACAACAACAACAACAACATCAAGCCTTTATCCCACTACGTGGGGTCGGCTACATGAATCTTTTTTCTCCATTGTGTCCTATTAAAAGTCAAATTCTCGTTTAAATCTAATAAAGAAAGATCATTTCTAATATTTTCTAACCAAGTCTTTCTAGGTCTACCTCTACCTTTCTTAACATAAGTCAAATCTAAGACCTCTACTTTCCTAACCGGGTCATCGGGAGGCCGCCGTTTTACGTGACCAAACCATCTAAGGCGACTCTCTCTAATCTTATCTTCCACTGGAGCTACTCCAACCTTTTCACGAATATGCTCATTTCGTATCCTATCTCTAAGGGTAAAGCCACTCATCCACCTGAGCATCCTCATCTCTGCAACACTTAACTTAGAATTATGCTTCTCTTTTAATGGCCAATTTCTTTAAGATAGAGATCTAAATAATTTCTGTTCATTTGTGATGGTCTAGATTTAGTTGGAATTTAAGTTTCATCAAAGTTATCAATATAGGGGAGTTTAACACAATGTGTTTTTCGATTCCAAAAACTAATGGGGTTGTCTCCACATATTTGGCCTTTAATTTCAGTTTTGAAATGGACGATCTGTTTCTGGATATCAAACTGTTTAAGTCTGTTGGAAATTTGTTTGGAGAGAATTTCTTGATTTAAGATATTAATATGTAATTGTTTATGTCGAAGTTTATTCATTTCGTTTAAAATGATCTCTTTTGGATCTGAAATGAAATTAAACTTAATAGGTTGTTCAAAACAATACGAAGTTATGCCAGTTGCATCAGTAGAGATGGCCATAATTTTATATAGGAAAGGAGTCCCTAAAATAATATGTTGGGATAGATTTTTGACTAATAAAAATGGTGTTTATATGCAATAGTCTTGTTGACATATTGCTACTTGGGATAACTTATATTTGATTTCCATAGTGTTACCACTTGTAGAAGTTAATTTCTGGGTGGTCTTTTCAAAGAATTTAGAAGGAATAAGTCCTTCTTGAATACAGTTCATGTCCGCTCCACTATCTACTAGAGCGGTGAGGTTTTGAAGTACATGAGATTTTTGTATAACGATGGTGATAGTTATATACCATTTTTGTAGAATGGCTTTCTGAAGAGAGTGAATAATGGTTTGTTGCACACTATTGTCGTCAGAAGGTAGTTCGTGCTCTGGGTTAGGTCGATCTAGAATTTGATCTAGTTCAAGGTTTGCAACTCTAGTGGAGAGTTGAATTTGTTCATCTTTTAAGGTTTTAACTTCCGCCTTTAATTATTTAAGTTTGGTTTTTAAATCAGATATTAAAGTGGGTGTTGGAGTACGCTCAACATCTTTAGCTTTTAATCTATCCAATACTTCCTTCATGGAATAATTAGGATATTTAATTTTAGGAAGAGATATCTCTTCTCTTTCACCTAATAATTTTAAAATTTGATCCCTTATTTTTGGATCATTGACTTGACTTAAGATCTTAATCATTTGATCTTTTTGGTCATCGGTAAGGGTGAATAACCCTGACCTTTCAACTATGGATTTGTAATAATCAGAGTTGTTACTATAGGTATTACAGCAAGTAGAAGAATCAGAGCTTGATTCAGAATTTTCGTCTGTAGAGGACTCAGAGCTTTCTGAATGCAAAAGAATTTTCATTAATAGTTCTTTTGTATCAGTATCTAGTTTTAATTCGCTAATTTTCTTTTTCATAGGACATTTATTAGAATAATGTCCTTTTTTACCGCATTTATAACATTTAATGTGTTTTTATTAGTCCATTTGCGAGGTATTTTCTCAGCTTGGAATGTTCGTTCCTTTGCTTTGGACTGTCGTTTGACAAATTTATGTTTTCTCCGTTTAGAAGTGGAACCGTGATCTTGAAAGGTTCGTTATTTTTTTGCTAAGTGGTGTTCCCTTTTTGTTAAAGGACCATGGCACGCGAATTGTTCGCAGAAAGCTCCAAGTTGCTTTCGATCTGCGAGTTTCTCTCTTTTGAGCTGTTGATTCATTCTAAGATCGTTACATAAAGTAACTCCTGTTTTTATGCATTCACTAATTATATGACCATACGTATACTGTTCGTAGATTTGTTGGCCATTGTATTTCTTAATTTATCTTTTACTTTGGTTGCAAAAGTGGAAGGTAATCCTTCTAAAATTTTTTTTTTCCAATAATTGGAACTGGCGTCGTATAAATTCATGACTCTAGTCATGAAGACGTCTTTATACCAACGAAAATGAGATAACGATGGACATTTTAATTTTTGTAATAAAGATCTCATTTGTTCTCTATTATCAGTCATATATCCAAGAAAATGTTCTAGAATATTATGGATGAGTGTGTATACTGCTTCGTCATTTGGTTTTTCTAGGTCGAGCAGACTTTTATCACTTTGTAAATCATTTTTCTCGGCTTGACTTAAATAATTATCCCACCATCCTTTAAGGAATCCGGTGAAACCATTGATGATTATTTGGACGACTTCCCAAGGATGGTTACCTTTACTTTGGGCAACGGTTGAATATATTAACATCCGGTGAACAGTTTTATGAATTTGATAATCAGAAAGACCATCAAAATTCCATTCATATAATTGTCGAGGGTCATAGGAAATTTGCTCATTAAGATCTTCTTCATATAGAAGATCTGTCGGAGTAGGTCTTTGGTAATAGTATTTTCCTAATGCTTTTTTAGGATATTTAAGTTTATTTAATTCAAGTGGTATACTTGAATTTATTTTTAAATTAACTTGTTTAAATTGGTCTTCTAACTCAGAAATTGAATGATCACTTAAGGATTCGATTTCGGAATTGCCTTCTTCGGAATTTCCTTCTTCATTAGAAGGTTCCTCATCCAATAAGATAATTTTCTGAGTCTTAATTTGTTTAACGACTTCAGAAATATTTAAATCCTCATCGAATTTCATTTTGATGGGAGGTGGCAACTTAATAGCTGGTTGTTTGATGATCTTGGTGAACGAAAAATGACTTTCTTCTTTTAATTTTGCTAATTGGATACTGAGTTTATCTATTTTTTTATCTAAGTTTTCTAGATGCGTAGTAATTATTTGTAAAGTGTTATTAGTAAAGTTTAACTGCTTTACTAGTATGGCTAGTTCTCTAATGGCTTGAGGATCAGATGGAATATTACCAAATTGGGTCATCAGAATCTCTGGCTTAGGGTGTTGGCCTTTTTGACTCATCATTCTAATATTGGCGGTTAGATTATTGACAAACCAATAAGCAAAGGGAATAGTTTCTTTTTCTTGTTTATTTAGAGTTTCAAGATCACAGAAATATTGATCTGATAGGCTAGTGCGTTCTTCTTCGGAGAACGTTTTTCTATACCATTTTCGAAAGGCATCGAATTTAGGTAACATATAGTGACGGATGACCATCTCTCGTAAAGGGGTATGAGGTCCGTACATTATTTAAAATTGCATTTCGGATGGCGTTAGGGATCTAAAGTCTTGATTTCCCCTTACTGGATGCAATATCCGATTTCTATTTAAGGTTAGTGCTGGACTTGAGTCTACATCTGATTCATCTGATCTGTGGGTTCGGATTTCATCACCTGAAGTAGATGGTATAGAAATCCTAGGAAGATGAACGGATCTTCGGGGATTAAATTTAACTATTATATCACCATCTGATGTTTGTATTATTTGGTCAATATCTTGATTGACTAAGGGTTTTGGAGCAATAACTTGGGGTAATGTCCATTGGTCTGGAAATGTTATTTCATTCCATCTAATTACTCGGTTGGTAGCTATGTTAGAAGCTAAAAGGTTGGTTTCTATCAAAGTGGTCCTTTTACCAGGTTGAACAGTTTTGCAAACTCTAGGGCTTAGAGTGTTCATCACTTTAAAGTGAATCCGATAAACTAAGGTGATCGTTTCAGATCCAGGGAGAAAATCGTATCCATGGAGCTGGAGATGAAGCTTAATTTCTTCAAATAAATGGACATCAGTTAAGGATAGGCTGAGGTTGGGAAAAGTGTTGAAATATACTGGTCTGTGACACAAACTAGTTTCCATGACTCCCATAAGAGATTGTGCCTAGTTAAGGCACCGTCCATCTCTTAAACATGTTAAGATGGAGGTATTTAATCCTAGGAGAGTGAGGGGTTTAAACGCAATCTGAATCATCCCAATATGAATATACTTATAGTCTTTCATGTAGGACTTTAAATCATCATAAACTAATAATGTAATGGTTTTGTCCATTGAGTCAATTGTTATAGATTGTTCTACCATTTTAATGGTAGATTTACCTTTGAAATCAAATGTTCCGATCTGGTAGATTAATGTTTTATCTACCTTTGGAAGAGACCATTTATTTTGGTCTTCTTCATTTAGTGGATATTCCACAAGTTCGGCATTTTTAATATCCCTAAATGAGGGAGCATTCCCCGTAGAGAGGATGGAAGATGAATTCGTCGTAGACGAAGGGGCCATAAGGGTATACTGGCAGTAATAATGTTGGTCTGAATCTTTTAATACATAAGGTAACTAGTGATGTCTACTGTATGAGGTAAACAGAATTTGCTAAGGTTTAATCTTACTTGGACAGTTGTAGTATCCAAGACTTACGACCTAATAGAATAAAGGGATTACTGCTAAACTACAGTGCCAGGTAATAAGATCAATCTTAGCAAATAGTGTTTAGAAAATACTGTTGTTGGAGTTCAGTATTCTACTCAGTCAAAATTTTCAATAAATTCATGTGTTCATATGCTTATGAATTTGAATCTAGAAAATTTCAAATTTAATTATGCTCGGAGATATATATTTGATTAAGAGAATTTTGGTGACTTATCTCTTATATATATATATATATATATATATATATATATATATATATATATATATATATATATATATATATATATATATATATATATTCTTTTTGTTGCAAAGGCATTAAGGGTCTGTTCGATTGGCTAAAAAATAAATGATTTTTTTTTTTTGAAATAATGAATGTAGTGTAAAGTCAAAAATGGTGGCGGCCAGCGGTGATTGTGGTGATCGAAGGAGGGTGGCGGCGTCGGCCGACAGTGGTGGTGACCGGTGGACGACGACAGTGGTGCTGGTAGACTACAGTCGGCGGCCGACAACAGTGGCGGTGGCCAGCAGCCAGGGGTGGCGGTGGCGATGGTCAATAACCAGAGGCTGGGTGAAGGTGGCGACCGTCAGTGATAGAGGGTGGCAGTTGGTGGCAATCAAGCAAGCTTGCTTGCGGTGTAAACTGTTCTCACTTAAAATTGGCCGAATTTGATTTACCTTAAAAATGAATTAAAATTATTTATATTAAATTTACTTTATTTACTTTGAATTTATTTTTCATCCAATCAAACACCAATTATCAAAAATAAAAACTACTCTAATACTTTATATCCTAAAATGTTTCAACCAAAAAGCCCCTAAAATAGATATAGCCACAAATCGAGCATAATAAAAAAGTAAAAGGATGCTTAGAAAAATGCGCAAGTACAATAATGCAAAGGTCAAGCTGACCCACCATCGTCTGCTTTCCTCTCAGTTAGCGTCAGTACAGTTGTCGAATGCTACAATTTCCACAAATGCAAAGAAACCTACTTCACATATTTAAAAATGATAATTAAGATTAATTACCGGCTAATTGCCCAACTAAGCATTATATTTACTTAGTATTATCTTGTCAAGCTGACTTATTGGTGGATGGTTTTGCGTAAACTAATAAATTAGACCCATTATTGCTTCCTAACGTCATAAATTCACAAGCAGTAATTTTAGTCAAACCCTTGCGAATCATGTGCTTCTTTTAATAGTGTATATACATTTTTTAAGTCATATTTATAATTGGAAAATTTGTCTAAGGCTTCATTTGGGACGACTTTCTTACTGCTTCTTAAAGCAGCTTTTAGTACAAAAATTAAAATTTTTATACTAAAAAACTGCTTTATGAAGCCTTAAGAAAGCTGCCACAAATGAAGCCTAAGTTGGAGCGAATGTGAGATTCATTATGTTACAATAATTAGCATAAAAGATTTAAGAAATAAAATATAGAGAATTGTCTTCTAATTAAGGATCTTTTTGGGACAGCTTTCTCACTTATTTGATTTTCAAATCAGAACCACGGCTCCGTTTAGTTAATATTTTCTTGTTGTTTTTTCGTTGTTTTTTGAAAATCCCCAGTCTCCTGCTTTATAAGAGAATAACAACAATGACCATATTCAATCATCCACCTATTTTAGATCTTTCAATTTAGAAGAATGATTATTTCAATCACATTAAACCTCTAGCCTCTCTTTGTTGTTATTCCAAAGGGGGATGAATTCATCAATCTTTAATGACCTTCGCAACCTTCTCAAGCAACCTAATTCATCACAAGAATGTTATGTTGTAATTACCTCCCAAGAAGAAGAATGTGGCTACATCTGTCCATCTCACCAATCTCATTATATCACCATCGATAATACTGGTAATATTTCAACGTAGTTTACATCGTATTAGCACCTTTGCCAAGTTTAGAGAGAGGTGCCTCATTGTAACCCACATCTTCTACTAATTAAGGTTATTTCAATAAAGCTAAGCCCTATGATTTTTCTCTTTCTTAAATTTTCCTATAAAAGTCATATGCCTTTATCAACTCAATTTTCTATTATGTGCAGATCATTCTTTAAAAGCAAAAACAAAATTTTGTATGTTGAACTATATGTAAGTATGAATCATGTGCCATTTCTTTTAATTCTCTTTTGTATCCTCCATTCTAACATAAAAATTCTCCTCCACTCATTTTATAGCACTCTTTATGAAAGATTTATATGTTCTTCTTCTAAATCAACATCAGAGAGGGCAACTCGTTTTTCATGAAATGTTAATGTTCACCCCTTCCGTCTTAGGTTGGAACTTCCTATATAGATTTTCACAGCTAGATGTCAATGGGAATGGGAGGTTCAAACGATTAATAGTCGCTATCACAATATTAGTTCATCAATTACATATGCCCACCACCATTAAAAAATAACATAATTATGTTTGTTGCGGACTAGGATATTCCCAGCGGTAGAGTAAGTAAACTTTTCGCCATAACAATGCACGGATATCCTGCACACAAACAGAAAGAGAAAAGTAAAATACCCGATTTTTTTACGTGGAAAGCCCAAATTGGGAAAAACCACGGGGCCTCACCCAGGTGAAAAGATTCCACTAAATTTGAGTAAATTACAAATGTTGACTAGTCTCTTAACTTAGAGATGGTCAAATTACAATAGTTTGGAGAGTTGGGCAAAAGTCGGGCGGAAGTCCGATAGCGTCAGGGCAGAAGTTCAGCTAACGGGAAATGATCCGACAAAGGTCAGGCACAAGTCTGACGATGCTCGACTGCCAGGTGGAAGCCTGGAGGTGGTCGGCGATGATCCAACAAATGTTGGGCTGAAGTCCTAAGGCGGTCGGTGGCCGGGAAGAAGTCCAGCGGCGGTCGGCGGTTAGCGACCGGTCTAATGATGGTCAGGCTGAGGTCCAGTGGCGGGGCAGCAGGGTGGAAGTCAGGCAGCGGTCGGCGATCGAGTGGAAGTTCGGTGGCAAGGCGGTGGTCCGACGATGGTCGGGCTGAAGTCCGGCAGCAGTCGGCAGCCGGGTGGAAGTTCGAGGGCAGGCAGTCAGACGGTGGTGCTGGAGCTCTTGAAGCTTCAGAGCTCTCTCCAATCTCTAGCCAAAGGTCCCCCACATGTAAAGAGTGGTGGTCTATTTATAGATTTTCATGAGTGGCACACCTCATAAATATAGAGAAGAACTGGGGTAGGTTCGGAGTGCTCCATCGGATGGCCCGTATTGATTCCCCCAATCATAGAGCATTTATCGGATATTTGAATGTCTTAATAATATCAAAATTTGACAATCTTGGACTCGTTGGATTCGTCTCGTCGAACCGCTCGATTTGACTATAAGCATGTCACATTTGGAAACCGTTTGGTAATCCAAATTGTAGTTTGAACCTTCCAAAAGTGCTTCGAGTCTTTGATTTGGACCCATTTGAGCTTGGATTGAGTCGAATTTGATGTCGTTGGGTTCATATTTTTAAGACAATCAGTTCGACTATAAGTTTGCTGAAATCGGAGTTCAAATGATTACAATTTTAATTTCGGAAGTTTCCAACTTGATTTTACCTCAAGATTCGTACACGATAAGAATGATTTTTTGTGACGTATCAGTTGCCCCCCTATTTTTAGACGTCGAATCTTGCAAAGTCCAAAAATATTTATGTAATTTCAATATTTAAAATGTTGAAATCAGCCTTTTGCGGGATAAAATTACATGTGTGTGTGTGTGTGTGTGTGTGTGTGTGTGTGTGTGTGTGTGTGTGTGTGTGTGTGTATATATATATATGATTACTAACTTACCTAACTAGTTAATTAATATTAGTACTAAGCTATCGATTATAATCGATATAATTATATATATAATTGATGCCGTCAATTATATAATTCAAATTATTTTTTTCGGAATATATATAATTATACTAAGAGGCTTCGATCAAAGCTCAAAATTTTTTCAATTATTCAGAGACGTTATAATAAAGTTATTATAGTTAACTTATATAATAACATTAAGGTTATATAGTTAACTTATACCCCGCATCTCCTCCAAATATATTAAAGTTATATCATTAACTTATATAATTATTATAATAACATTATATATAATAATGTTATATAGTACGTTAACAGATATATTAATATAGTTAACTTACATAATTATTATAATAATGTTATAATAACGTTTATATAATTATAAAGCCACTTTATATAACTATTGTATAACTTAAGATTAATGACAGAATTTATAACTATTATATAACATTTTTATTTTTTAATGTCAAAATTTTAAAAATTATTTAAAAATTCAAAAATTTTCTCTCCAAACCTTCTTTGAAAAGCTATAAATACCCTCTTAGGGGCTAAGGAGAAAGCACTACTTCTCTTAGCTGGTCCAAAAATTTCTCCTATAATTTTAGAAGAAATCGGACTGGCAAAAATTTAAAAATTTTGGCTGTGGCGATTAAGACCTGGTACTCTTACGTAGGCTCCAGTTCACTCATAGTGGGAAAAAAATATCGGGCAAGAGGTTAAATACTGGAAGCGGCAATCAAGGCCCGGTACTCTGACACATGCTCTAGTTCACTCCTATTGGGGGAAAAAAATATCCGGCAAGAGTATAAATACTAATGGCGGCGATCAAGGCCCGGTACTCTTACGCAAACTCCAGTTCACTCCTATTGGGAAAAAATTGTCCAGTAAGAGTCTAAATATAGGTGGCGAAGGCGATCAAGACCTGATACTCTTACGTAGGCTCCAATTCGTTCCTATTGGGGGAAAAACTATCCTGCAAGAGTCTAAATACCGGTGACATAGGCGATCAGGACCCTGTGGCTGTAGATTTCCCCTGTTGGGAAGCGAATGTCATCAGCCAGAGGTGAGGGTACCCTGAATAGTACCCCAAAAGGTAGTTATGGCTCATCTGATAGGAGGCAAGTTTAAAAAAACCAAGATGATCTTCCAGGTATATTCTTTCTCCATCCTTTTCTCTTTCTTATTCTCGCTGTATTAATCTTCAAGCATTATCTCTTCATTTATGTATGCCCCTCCAGACAGTAGTCTACTAAATATTCTAGATGTTGTTCCTTCTACTCATGAAGTGGTTGAGCCGATGCGAATTCCTCGGACTATGGAGGTCGATGAGAGTAGGAGATCGACATTAATTGATGACATTTCATCATCAATTATTTTGGATGGCTTGATTGGTATTCCCAAAAAATTTCATCTACCCAATGACTTAGTGATGGCTGCTCCTTAAAAGACTGATCGAGCATGAGATCCTCTAAATGGGTTTATCACAGTATACGAGATGACATTGCATGTAGGTTTGAGGTTTCCTCTAGCCCCTAAGTTGCTCGAGATTTTTAGGGCATGCAGTGTCCCCTTGGCCCAATTCTTATGCAGGACGATTACGATCATTATGGGCTTGACAGTTTTTTATAAGGAGCACGGTGTTAGGCTGATTGTTGACCATGTGTAGACTTACAAGCATTTTTAAGGACGTGTTTTATAAAGAGGTAGAAAGTGGCTCGATTTTTCAACACGTAATCCTTCTAAGAATTAGTCCAACTCGTTTTTTTTTTAAGAATGATTAGAGCTTTTCTGAAAAATGGGGGAGGTTAAAGGAGCTGCTAGACTTCCCACACTTATGAGAGGAGGAGATACTGAAAACTCTTAATTTTTCTAATATGAAGAGTCTTCAGGAGGAGTTACATCATATTAGTCAGTTTGTGTTGGAGGAAAACCTTTTTAAAGTTAGCCTTTCTATTCAAGCAGGAAAATATCATGCAATTCAGTTGAAGAAGTCTAAGAAGGTGCATGAAGTAAGTCCCAACGCTCTAAGGTCTTCATCCAACAATCCTTCAAGAGGACAAGGAGAGAAGGGATCTCCCCTTGTAAAAAAAGAGAAGACTGAATGATGCAGTGGGCTTGCCAAGCAATGGTGAAGTATGCAGGGAGGTCATTTACCCTTTGATGATCAATATTGTGGGATCATAATGACCTTTATTTAAAATAGAGATGTTAATGATAATGATCAAATAAAATTTTATTATCTTGAAAAAAAAGATATAATGTAGCTTAAAAGACATAAGAGCTACGTAATACTTAATATATAAACTATACAGTAGGGAGCTTTAGTAATAGCTACTAATAATATTTTTGAAGATTCTCAATATTTTTGGTCCGAGGTAGCATCTTTCCATCAGCATCCTTCAGCTTGAAAGTTCCAGGCTTAATCATAGCCGCTATTATAAAAGGGCCTTCCCAAAAGAGGGAGAGTTTGTTGCATTGGGGTCCTTTGCTGGCTGCCTCAAGGCTGCGTGGAACCAAGTCTCCGATGGAGATGCATTGAGGTCTAACCTTTTGGTTATAGTGGTGAGCCACTCTCTGGTGGTAAGCAGTAATTTTGAGTAAAGCTACGTCTCTAACTTCTGGGAGAAAATCATGGTTATTCTATAGTTTCTCGTCATTATTGTTGAAATCAAAAGTTTGCACTCTATGGCTCGGAACTCGGATATCAGTCGAGATGATGGCTTCAGTACGGAAGCACAGGTTGTATGGTGTTTCTTCTGTAGGAGTCTTGGAGGTGGTACAATAGGCCCAGAGGATATTGGGGAGTTCATCAGCCCATTGCCCCCCAACCTTCCTAAGGCACGTCTTTAGTCTTTTCAATATAGTTTGATTTGTAAGGGTAGTTCGCCCATTTATTTGAGGATGGGCCATGACTGTGTGTATTAAGTGGATATGGAGATCCAAACAAAATGGTGTGAATGTTTTTCCAGTAAATTGAGTTCCATTATCGGTAATGATCTTTATCGGAATGCCAAAATGATAAATTATATTTTTCTAAAAAAATATTTGGCATTTACTTTGATGATTTTTACTAGGGGTTCAGCCTCTACCCATTTAGTAAAATAGTCCGCAACCAAGATAATAAACTTTCATTATTTGTTGTCTGATAGCCACACGAAAGGGCCCCATTATATTAGTCCCTCATTAGGTGAAAGGCTACGGGCTTTGAATTGATGAGATCTTCATAGCAAATGAATGAGTGAGGTTGGCATGCAGCTAGTAATTATTATATTTTTTTTTATGAACTCCAATGCATCTTGCTTTATCGTAAGCCAGTAGAACCCTTACCTCATAATCTTAAGAGAGAGTGATTTTTCTCCTAAGTACTCTCCGTATATACCTGAATGGACTTCCCATAGTGCATAATCAGCCTCTAACGGTGTAACACACTTAAGATATGGCCCGATAAATGCCCGCTTATATAATTCTCCACCAATAATAGTGAAGTTAGTTGCTTGCCTTCGGAGTCGCATTTCAACTGTCAAGTCTTCAGGCAGCACATTATTTTATAAGAATGATAAGATATGATCCATCTAAGAGGATTCTCTTGACTCATCAATGGATTGTATAATTCAAGGACCTTTCATGCTCGGGAAGTATATTTCCTCGATATACCTTCTTTTGAAAAGGTCCTCTACTGCTGATGTAGTGAGCTTTGAGAGGTCATCCGTACGAGCATTCTGCTTCTAGAGTATATGGACAATTTAATTTTTTTTATGTGAGTAAGAAGTGACCTCACTATGCCATAATATTATGCCAAACACTGGTTATGGGCATCAAATTCTCCTTCTACCTGAGAGATGATCAGTTGTGAATTAGTATGAACTATCAAATTCTGAACCTCATAGTCTATGGCCAGCCTTATTCCTGCAATGAGAGCTTCATACTCAGCAATATTATTTGTAACAGAAAATTTTAATCGAAGCCCATATTCAAAAGTGACTTGTTGTGGAAAGATCAATAAGATTCCAGCTCCAGCGCCAGAACTCTCAGAGGCTCCATCGATATATAGTGTCCAGCAAGGTGAAAGAGGAGGAATGGCTAGTGGTTCATCAGAGGCAGGGTTGGTATATTCGACCATAAAGTCTGAAAGCACTTGTGACTTGATGTCTAGTCTAGGAAGAAAATAGTTGTCAAACTCTCTCAGTTCCACCGACCACTTGATTAATCTTCTAGATGTCTTAGGCTTTTGAAGAATATTTCTTAATGGGAGATTTGTATAGACCCCAATCGTATGAGCTTAAAAATATGGGCATAATTTTTTAACTGAGAAGACTAATGCCAAAGCTATCTTATCTGCCAATGGGTAACATATTTTTGCCTCAAAAAGGACCTTGCTAATATAATAGATGGGACATTGAATACCATTCTCCTCTCGGATCAAGACTGAGCTTATAGTATGCGAAGAGATAACCATATATATGTATAATATTTCTCCTAGCACTAGCTTTGAAAGTAGTGGATGTGGGACCAGATAAATTCAGAGCTGTTTAAAAGCCTCCTGGCATTCATCTGTCTATTGGAATCTCAAGTTTTGGGCTCCTCTTAATATCTTGAAGAAGGGCGGGTATTTATCACCCGAGTGGGCCAAAAAGCAAGAAAGGGCTGCAATTCTTTCATTCAGATATTGGACTTATTTGATACTCCTTGGGGGCACTATATCTCTTAGTACCCTAATCTTTTTAAGATTTACCTCGATCCCTCGGTGTGTAACCATAAATCCTAAGAATTTTTCTTAGGCGACTTTGAATGTGCACTTGGGGGGATTGAGACACATGTTATAGGATCAAAGGAGACAGAAGCATCGTTCTAAGTCAGAGATATGCTGTGATTTTTCAAGACTTTTTACCAACATATCATCTATATATACCTCCATAGTTCACCCAATAAGATCTTTAAAGACCTTATTCATGAGGCGTTGATACATG
The DNA here is from genome assembly GCA_019925795.1 of Dendrobium chrysotoxum. Lineage (NCBI taxonomy): Eukaryota > Viridiplantae > Streptophyta > Magnoliopsida > Asparagales > Orchidaceae > Dendrobium > Dendrobium chrysotoxum. The sequence continues at coordinate 73,970,521 of CM034315.1, forward strand.
GCTCCAACATTCTTGAGTCTGAATAACATGACCCGATAACAGTATAGTCTTTTATCAGTTTGAAAAGTTATTGCATCCTCATCTATAGAATCCATCTTTATCTGGTTGTAGTCAGAGTAGCCATCCATAAAGTTCAGTATTTAGTGCCCAGATGTGACATCGACCAGTTGGTCAATACGAGGGAGCAAAAAACTATCCTTCAGGCAAGCTTTATTGACGAGGTCTGTGTATTTCACACACAACCTTAAAGCTCTGCTAGGTTTCTTAACCATGACAACATTTGCCAGCCATGCGCGATAATGTACCTCCCATATAAATCTAGCTTATATGAGTTTATTAACTTGCTTTTCGATGGCTTGTTCACCATCTGGCATAAATTTTCTTTTTTTCTAGTTAACTGGCTTATATGCTTGATTTATTTTGAGGAAATGTATGATTATCTCAGAGTTAACTCCAATTATAGATGCTGGACTCCATGCAAAAATATCTTGATTTCTACTTAAAAATTCTACGTATTTTCTCTTCCCCTCCTCTGAGAGCATGGATCTAACCTGCACTATTTTGGAGGGGTGCTCATCTGATATAGCGATACATGTAAGGTCTTCAATGGGGGAAGCCCTCTAAGGGATGTCTTCATTTCGAAGGTCAAAATTCTCAATATTTAGATAGACTAATGGGCGTGGTTGTGCATATCTCAGATAATCTAATTGTGTTATTTGTTGATTTTCATGCACCATGTCAATCCCATATATGATTAAAAACTTCATCTTAAGATGCGAAATGGAGGGAATAGCTTCAAATACTGACATTAGTGGTCTTCCAAAGATAGTATTATAAGCTAATTCTGACTTTACTATAATAATTTGGATTAAATGAGTAGCATGCCAAGGGAATTCTCCAAGTGATACTAGGAGGCTAATTATATATTCTACCCATATCGATCGGTTGTCAAACCCATACAATCCTGTAGTTGGCTGGAACTTTTCCCTAATCAGGCCCATATGAAGAAAGGTCCACCGAGTTCCCATTAACAACTAAGATCATTTTAACATTGAAGCATGGGTCACCAATCCTGCATTAATTACAAGTGGATCCTGATGAGGGGTCTGAATGCTCTCTAGATCGGCTTCATCAAAAGTAATATAGTGGTCAACATGAACCTTTTTTATGCTGTATCCTCGTTCACCGCAAGTAAGACTTGGTTGGATAATAATGGGCCCCCAACGATGGTCTTAATTTCTCCAAATATTTGGCGATTATTCTGCGGCTATCTTTATGTCGGTTGCCCCCTAGTAAGAGGGATGTCCTTACGATTAAGTGGGTTTACTATGAACGTACTAAGGTAGCCTTGTCAGAATAGTCTCTTGATTTTCTCTTTAAGTTATTTACATGTTTCAGTTGTGTGTCCATGACTACGGTGGAAGTGATAGTATTGCTCCTGATTTTTTGAGTTTGGCTTTAAGGGATTTGGCTACTTAACATTCTCTTCATCTCGGATGGTCATTAAGATATTTGATCGAGATGTGTTGAGAGGTGTATACTCCTTCTCTGGTCGAGGCTCCCTCCAAGATTGTGAAGGTCTAGGGGACAAGTTATTACCCCCTTGCTTCTTTCACTGAGATGATGAACCATCAATTCCCTACGCATTTTTATGCTTCCCAGTTGTTTACTAAAATTACTTTTAATGAGTATTGATGGCTTCATCTACTGAGATCTAGGCCTCCATAAGATGAATTAGGTTAGCATATGAATGTACCGTGTCTCGCATGAGTGTTGAGTAAAAAGGGCTAGGATGAAGCCCACAAGGAAAACTCCTCTTAGCAACTCAGGATCTACTCCTAGAATTTGTCAGGCCTCAATAAAGAACCTTTGGAAGTATTATTTAAGTGACTCTCCTTCATTTTGATCGATCCCAGAGATATGGGAAGAGTCCTTAATAATTATTTAATTAGTGATAAATTATTCGACAAATAATTTAGCTAACTTGATGAATAAAAGAATAGTTCTGGCTGAAAGCGAGTAGAACTATGTACAAGCTTGTCCTTTGAGGGTAGCAGGAAATACTTGATAGAGGAGTCCATCCGAGGCTCATTGAATATGCATAATGGTTCTATGGTGATCAATATGCTCGTAAGGGTCAGACGACCCATCGTAAGAGTCTATACTCAGCAATTTGAAGCCCACGGGAATTGGGCGTTGAAGGATGGCTTCAGTTAAGAGTGATGACTCCTAGAAGTCTCGATGATGAAGAGATTGTGTTTCACCTCTTAAAGGAAACTCTTTTCGGACCAACCATCGTAATTCATCACGTAGGGCATTTGTGTGGGATTATAGCGACGTGAGGTTGAGCTGAGTCCTAGGCGATGGCTGGAGGAACACGGTTGGTCGACCCATACGAGAAGGATGGGTAGAGCTAGCTGTATCAATGAGGTCGAGGTCTGCCTGCGATAGAGGGCGACCACTTGACTGAGGGAGAAGGATCTCTGTATTAACATATTTAGGTCGAATATCCCCAGCCAGCGATGGATCTCAAGGGGGATGGATCTCCTTTTGTTGTGCTAGCACTGGTTGGCGAGTGGCTCAAAGAAGTTGAAGGATCTCATTCTAAGACTCCTCCATTTTTTGAATGTGATCTTCCAAGGATGGCACTGCTTCTCCTTCCCTAACAGGATTTCTTCCACCATAGAAGAGAGAATCAGATGTCTGGCGTCCTTGATTCATGGACTGATTCCTGGACTGATGTGAGTTGGAGCGAGAGACTCTTTTATTGTGATTGCTACGCCTGTTGGCCATTAAGGTGGGACTCTATTTATGCTTATAAAGGTGGGATTGGGGTTCCCACAGATGGCACCAAATTATTGTGGGCTAGGATATTCGATGTGATAAAGTAAGTAAACTTTTTTGTTTTAGTAATGCACGAATATACAGCACACAAAGAGACAGAGAGAAGTAAAACACCCGATCTTTTTTACATGGAAAGCCCGAAGAGGGAAAAACTATGGGGCCTTGCCCAGGTGAAATGATTTTACTAAATTTGAGTGAATTACAAATGTTGACCCATCCCTTGACTTAGAGGTTGTCAAATTACAGTAGTTTGGAGAGTTAGGCAAAAGTCTGGCGACGGTCGGGCGAAAGTCCGACGGCGTCCAGGCAGAAGTTCAGATGATGGGGAATGATCCAACAAAGGTCAGATGGAAGTCCGACGACGCTCGACTGCCAGTGGAAGTCTGGAGGCAGTCGACAGGCAATCGGCGGTGATCCAACGAAGGTCGGGCTGAAGTCCAAAGGCGGTCGGCAGCCGAGTGGAAGTTCGACGGCGATCAACAGCTGGGCAATGGTCCGACGATGGTCAGGCTGAAGTCTGGTGGTGGTCGGCGACTGGGTGGAAATCAGGCAGCGGTCAACAGCTAGGTGGAAGTTCGGCGGCAAGGTGGTGGTCTGACAATGGTTCGGCTGAAGTCCGACGGTAGTCGGCGGCCGGGTGGAAGTTCGGCGACAAGGCAGTCGGGCAGTGGTGCTAAAGCTCTTGAAGCTTCGGAGCTCTCTCCAATCTCTAGTCAAAGGACCCCTCATGTAGAGAGTGGGGGTCTATTTATAGATTTTCATGGGTGGCACACCCCGTAAATATAGAGAAGATCCGGGGTAGGTTCGGAGTGCTCCATCGGATGGCCCGTATAGATTCCCCGGATCATGGAGCGTTTATTGGACATTTGAATGTCTTAATGATATCAAAATTTGACAATCTTGGGCTTGTTGGATTTGTCTCGTCAAGCCCTCAATTCGGCTATAAGCATTTCACGTTTGGAAACCATTTGGTAATCTAAATTGTAGTTTGAACCTTCCAAAAGCGCTTTGAGTCCTTGATTTGGACCCATTTGAGCTTGGATTGAGTTGAATTTGGTGTCGTTGGGTTCGTATTTTTGAGACAATCAGTTCGACTATAAGTTTGCTGAAATCGGAGTTCGGATGATCCCAATTTTAATTTCGGAAGTCTAACTTAATTTTGCCTCAAGATTCGCACACGATCAGAATGTTTTTTTTTTTTTTTTTTTTTTTTTTTTTTTTTTTTTTTTTTTTTTTTTTTGAGGTATCAATGTTAGTCATTAAGTGTTTTTAAAATTTTGATAAATGTAGCATTTTTGCCATTATTTTAATAATCCAACCTCAATTATTAATGAATTATTATTTACATTAATTCTAGATACGGACTTGAGAAGAGCTCAACATAGGCAATTGTCTATCCTAATTTTTTTTTCCTTAGTAGAATCTACATTTTAATTATCTCGTCCTCTCAAAAGGCTATAAAAGTCTCAATTTGATTTTGTTTATCCTAAGAAAAAGAAATTGGTTCAGCCTAGGCCCTAGGGGTGCCAAAATGGACTAACATGTCGGGTTCGGGTTTGACTCGAATCCAGTCAACCGAATCAAACATGTTTAATAAAATGAGTCAAAAATGTGGACTCAAACCCACCCCACTAGCAACCCAAATGACCCGAACTTGACCTGATAAACTGTTTTGATTAAAATAATTATAATTTCTTAAGCAAAAATTTTAGATTAATTGATCAAAAATAAAAAGATTGTATCAATGAATAATAAAAATGAAGGAAAAAAATATTAAACGAGATGCTTTGGGGTCAAAATCAAGTTGTTAGGTCAACCCGAACCTAACCCATTTAATAAACGGATTGGAATCCCAAACACCGCTCGAGCAATTTATTTAATGGGTCAACCTTAACCAGATTTTTTAGGTCGGTTCCGAATCTGATTAGTGTGTCGGGTAATTTATTGCACCCCTAGTTCAGTCTCTCACAACAATCATTTAAATTGAGACTCAAATTTGAGATTTCTTAACATTTAAAAATGTATGAATTAATATTGCTTGAATTTCTAATATTTTACCTTTAGTCTATAAATGTAAGGGAAGCTTGATTTTACTCTATGATAACCACACCTCATAAAATAATTTGGAAGAAACTTATGTAAGGAGCTCTTGATACTAAATATTATAAAAAAGTGGAAGATAAATGATAATATATATTTTCTAAATATTAATGAGTAAATATCAATATATATATATATATATATATATATATATATATATATATATATATATATATATATATATATATATATATATTGATATTTACTCATTAATATTTAGAAAATATATATTATCATTTATCTTCCACTTTTTTATAATATTGGATCGGGGTATATACTCCCTGCTACTTCAAAGAGAGCGCTTAGCGGCATAATTAATCCCTCGGCGGAACCTAGCGAGGTCACCCACCGGCATCGGGCTCACACTTGCTTTGCCCCATTGAAAAGGCGAGGCCGTAGTAGAGGAGATATCAACACAAGATGGAGGATTCCCAACCGTGCTCGCCCACCAACCACCCTAAGCCTCGGTGGGTTATTATATAATTTTTAAATAGTACTGTTGAAAAATGATATTTCTCAACTCAACTTCACCCTCTCTCTCCTCTATATAGGTAGAGCTCTTTCATACTTTACTTTCCATCCTCTGCTCTCCACACTTCCTCCCTTCTTAACTAAGAGGCTAAATTATGTTGAACCCTACACTTCATACAAGAAGCCTCTCTTCCTCTTTCTCCTCCCTTTGCCTAAACAGCTGGCAATGGCAGCCATTATCAGCTCCAAAGGCGAAATCCCACTCCTTAGCTCCTGGAACCTCTGCCGGCGGCAAAAAAGCTCAGAGAAGAAGCGGCGGAATCCGATGTTCGTCTGAGGCGGCCGACGAGGCTCAGGTTTCTCTGCTCACGAAGACTAAGATCCCTACAAAGCTGAAGGCAGTGGTGACTGTCAACTTAACAATTGGGGGGATGTTTTCCCATATTGGTATGACCCGTGGGCTTGATGACTTTGCTGATCTGATGGGCAGGAGCCTCTACCTTGAACTTCTGAGCAAGGAGCTTGATCCGAGTAAGTTATTGATGACAAGATACTACATGTGATTAATTAACAAAGAAAAAAAAACTGGATGAGCTTTAAAATGATTGGATTAGCTTTAAGATTAATATAATATAAAATATTTATGTATATTTATAGCAATAATATCATAGCAAAACAAATAATTTTTTTTTTCATCTTGATATATATATATATATATATATATATATTTTTTTTTTGGGACGAGGAAACACTATTTTCAGGCCAGTGAAAACATCTTGATATGATTTGTATCAGAATATCCGGACATAATTTTTTTTTAATTAGGATGCACCCTTTATTCCCTTGTTGTAGCTGTAGAGAGATAGAGTCTTAATTCCAGTTAATAGATCAGGTTCAAATCCTCTTTAAGAAGATCTAGTCGGTCTAGACGGACGGACTGACCTCTTTTGAGATAGTTTTCTTATTATTTTTTTAAATAATTTTTTAACACACAAATTTCTTGAAAGTATTGAAAAATTAGCGGCCTAAAGCTGCCCCAATCGAAGCCATAGTAAGAGCTTGAATTCTTTCCATTTATTAAGTAACTTAGAGCTTCGTTTGGGATAGCTTTCTTAGCTGTTTTATAGTAAAAAAAATTTTAAATAAAAAATTTTTGTACAAAAAAGATACTTCAGAAAATAATAAGAATGCTGTCTCAAACTAAATCTAAATCAAAGATGACATGACAAAAAAACATTTGAGTCAATATTGTGTTAGTTTTAACCTAAAATAAAAATAAAAATAAAAAAATTTATAATTTAAATAATTTTCATGAAGAATAATTTTTTAAAAAATTTTTAAAAAATAAAATAGGTGACTCGAACTTGACTCAACCTTTTTTGAGTCATTTATATTGATCCAAATCTTACCCAATATTGGGTATCATATTGACATGCACTAATCAAAAGTGGTCTAAGGCAAGCTTAATAATCCGAACTTGTAAATATCTGATTATACAAAGAGCATTGAGAAAAATTAGATGAAAATATTCAAATCAAATTTCAGTGAGTAAGAATTTTAAATTTTATTTTCAACAATTAACTCTTTTATTGCATAATTTTTTTTTTTTTGGAAAATAAATCTTAAAGTAAGTCTTGAGATTTTAAAGGTAATTAGAACTAAATGTTGATCAGAGTACTTTCACCTAATTTTTTTAAATTCTCATTGTGTTGATAAGGGTGATCATTTATGTCAGTGTAATAAATGCTTATCTATAAAGATTTGATAGCTTTCCTTGGTATGTGCTGTCAAATGATGATACCTACACATCCACATTCCAAAATTTATCACACATCCACTACAAAAAAATTGTTAGTTTTTATATCCATTTAGGGCTACTTAGTTTGCTAAAATAAAATAAAATATAAAAGAAATATAATATATTTAAAATATTTAAAATTATTTAGCTGAGTCTAAAATAATTACATATATTTTTTTAAAATTTTGAAGTAAAATAATATATATTATAAATCACAATAATGATGATGGTCAGTGATTAATAATGATGAACAGCGGTGATAGCGAACAATAGCTGCGACCAGCAGCGATTGGGGCGATGAGCTGTGGCAGTGGGTGGTCGTAGGCAATGACGACAACTGAGTCAATTATGTTGATTTTGATGAAATCGATCCCAAAATTTTCAATCATCTTGAATGAATTTCATGATTGAGGTTTCCTATGGGACATTTTTTTAGCTGTTTTGTAAAATAGTTTTTTATTACAAAAATTTTTTGAATTAGAAATTTTTATACTAAAAAATTATTTAAAAAAGCATAAAGATTTTTGAATAATTTTTTAATATAAAAATTTATTAAATTAAAAATTTTTATACTAAAAAATCCATCATAATAATTGCTAAAGATCGGAATCCATTATTTTAGAAGATATGATGTTGACTCATCTAATTTATCTCTATCAAATTAATTAATGCGAAAAATCAAATTTAAATTTATCAATCTTTTTTTTTTCTTTCTGCACTCGCATGTGAAATAAAAAAAGGATGACTCTATAATAATATTAATTTAAATATATTTTTAAATTTTTTAGAGTGAAACTGTAAAGCGTTATTGTATCGTCCTCTTTAATTGTATTTATACTATTTCATATAAAAAAATTTATTTTATTGATCTGTGGCTATTGTGCGTACGATAAGTTCTCCAAAGATGGGGGGCCCCACCCACCAGCGATGTTGTGATATTTTGAAGAGTGTGTGTCGGAGGAGAGATTATTTTGTAGGGTCATGAGACTAGAAGAATCGTTTGATTTTATTTATGTGAACAGTTTCACAACCAACTTTTTAAAACACTATAGGAGTCCCAAATAGACTTTTAATCTTAAAAGAGTTCAAATCTAAAATTTTGGTCATAATTTTTGAAGTCTTAATCAATACGGTTTCATTTGGAACTACTTTCTTATTATTTTTTAAAGCAGTTTTTTAGTACAAAATTTTTTGATTAAAAAATTTTGTATATGAAAGAGCTGTTTTAAATAAGCAACAAAAAAGTTATCCTAAACAAAACCTAAATTATTCTAATTGGCATTCACAATTAACTTTAGCTTATTCAATTATTTTGTATACATCTCTTGATAGAGACTGGATCGGAGAAGAAGCCGGTAGGAGCATATGCTCATAAAACAAGCCATGATTCAAAGGAAGCGAAGTATGAAGGTGAGTTCCCGATTCCTCAAGATTTTGGTGGGATTGGAGCAATCCTTGTGACAAATGAGCATCATAAGGAGATACACCTCAAAGATATTGTCCTTACGACGGGCGACGATGATGCTTCTTCCTTCACAATAGATTGTCAATCATGGGTGCACTCCAAATTTGACAATCATGAAAAGAGAATTTTCTTCACAAGCAAGGTAATAATTGCAATTAATTCTCTATTTTTGTATATATTTTTCTCTTCAAAATCTTATAATGTGCATGATAACATATTATTTATTAATAATTTTATAATTAAGGTTGTCAAAATAGATTAATAGTTTGGATTTCGGCCCAACCTGAAATTGACCGAACAATCTATATCTGTGATGACCTAAACCCGAAATTAGATCATTTTTTTACACCCTATTCATAATTTTATAATTCTAGAGATACAAATCCCTCCCATTAAACCATATTAATTGCATATCAAAGGCCCTACTTCATATAGATATATGAGTCCCCATTCTTGTCCTAAGCTATAGTTGTTGGCATCTGGTACTTCTCAATTATAAGGGTGGACAGAAATTATTGGGCACAGGGCATTTACCACAGGTGTGGTCTTGTATTATTGGGGAGAGCTTCTGCAAGGAACACGTTCTTTAATTTAATAATATCTGCAGATCTATGTGCGGCCTTCACATGCTTGAAGCACATCCATCAATGTTACATCTGCTACTTGAATTTTAAGAATTAAAAAAAAAAACACTCTGTCAATTAGAAGCTTTAGTAGAAGATAAAATGGGAGTAGCTCCAGTAAAAGATAAGATTAGAAAGAATCGTCTTAAATGAATTGGTGATATAAAATTAGGAGTGTCAATTCGGGTCAACGGGTCGGGTTCGGGTCCAACCCGGGTTGACCCGGACCTAAACGGGTTGACCCGAACCCGACCCGTTTAGCTAAATGGGTCAGGATTTTCAACCCGGACCCGACCCGCACGGGTTGCCGGGTTGACCCGACCCGACCCGACCCGACAACCCGCGGGTGCAATCGCTAAGTCGCGACTCACGCAGGCGTAGCAGCATCGGGCTTGGCCGACGTGGCCGCTGGGCAACTTGGCGAGGTCGACTGGCAAGGCGGAACAGGCGAGGTCGAGTGAAGAAGCAGCGCAGTCGAGCGAACTCAGCGAAGTAGCGCGGCGTGGTCGAGGTCGAGCGGAGGAGACGTCTGCGATGGCAGCGATGCTGCACTGCTGTGGCTTGGCGACTAGCGAGGCGGAACGGCGGACAGGCGGGAGTGCCTGACACGACGGCAACTGCGCGCGTGACGCTGCTTCTGCTAGAAGTGATGGCCTGCGGACTCGACAGGCGACATCAGCGCTCAGTCGGCACAGTGCTGGCATGACGCGACAGATCAAATTTTCGGGTCAAACGGGTCGACCCGTGGGTTGTCGGGTCAACCCGAACCCGACCCGTTTTTCAAACGGGTCAGAAATCCGAACCCGGACCCGACCCGTTTCACAAACGGGTTGACCCGAACCCGGATTTTTTCGGGTCGGGTTCGGGTCGGGTTTCGGGTCGGGTCAAAAATTGACACCCCTATATAAAATGGTGGTCTTATGATGATTCGGTTATGAAAGTAGATGTATTAGATTTGACTTATATTAAAAAAAGATAAAGAAAGACCTAAAAAGATTTAGTTAGAAAATATTAGAAATGACATTCTTTATTAAATTTAGATGAGAATTTAAGCTTTAACAGAATACAATGGAGAAAAAAGATTCATGTAGCCGACTCCATATAGTGGGATAAAGGCTTATTGTTGATGCTATTATTGTTAATTAGAAGCGATTTTATATATGATATATATATATATATATATATATATATATATATATATATATTTGAAATAATTAAATTAATTAAAATAAGCTCATATATAATATAATAATATTATATATATAAGATTGAAATCCAATTTTTTTTATTTGATTATCAAAACTCTCGATTAACATATAAAGATAAGCTGTATGGCAGAAAAAAATTAAAAGTTGCGTTCTTTAATGTTATATATAAAATTCTAGATTCTTCTAATATTATTAATTTATGTTAAAAAAAAAATCCTATCAACCTTCTGCTATGTGGCAAGCTTTTATTGGTACTGCAAGCAATAGATTATAGCGACTTGGCTATCACGAGTTTCACGCCCTTGAAAATTATTATTATATTCTTCATGAATTACAATAATAATTGGAAACTTTTTTTTTTTGTTCTCTTATTTTAAGCCGATCACTGTCATCTCATATAATTGTGATGCACATACTCTTATAAAATATAATTCTATATTATTTGATGTTGACTTTATGTTAAAATAACTAAAAATAAAATTTTAGTTTATTTGCTCAAATTATTTTGTAAAAAATTATAAAATATCTGGAATGTCAAATAATGAAATAACAATTAATATTTAGTTTAATCATAAATTTAATAAGTTTAAAAATAAAATAACACCTAATATATAATTTAATATTTATATGGATCATGTATACGATTTTTTTTTTAATTTCCTTAAATAGCATTGCATAATAGCTTGATTTGATTTTATTCCATAAAATGTGTTTTTTTGGTTCTTTTATTCGACCTTTCCAATTATTAGCCATAATGTTGTTGACATGGGTAGAGCAAGGGTGGTCCTGGTGGCATGGCCCCCCACTGACTAATCAGATAACAGTTGAAAATAACATAACAATTTATTTTTAAAAGTTAAAACCTACAAAATGGTCCATTATGCCACACAACACCTAAAACCCACCTAATGATTGATTAAGGCTTCGTTTGGGACAGCTTATTTCCTGCTTTTTAAAGCTGCTTTTATGTACAAAATTAAAATTTTTTAACTAAAAAATCACTTTAAGAAGCAGTAAGAAAGCCATCCCAAATGAAGCCTAAATCTAGTACCTCCTGTTTAAAAATAAAGCAAATCTGTTGCTGGGGATCAAACTTAGTACCTCCTGTTTCGTTAAACAGTCTCTCAACTAGTATAGATTTCAGAGTAATTTACTTATAAGCTTTACTTTTTTATTTAAATTATTAATTATATTTTAAATATTAATTTTATAATCCCTATATATATAAGAGAAATAAACTACATGTAAAAATTTAAAAGTATGTTAGAAATCATAAATTTGTACTCTCACTAATAAATTTTTTTTGCTCCGCCTCTGATTGCTAAAGACTGTAATTCAAAATTTGGTCTAAAATAGGGGTGTCAATAAATGACTCGATTCAAATCCGACCTAAAAAATTTAAGTTCAGATTGATCCATTTAATAAACAGGTCTGATTCGGGTCTAGCATTCCGACCCGTTTATTAAACCAGTCAAGTTTGGTTCAATTTTGACCCAAAAATAACTCATTTAATTTTATTTTTCTTTATTTTTTATTTATTTATTGATGTAATCTTCTTATTTTTTATTAATTAACATAAAATTTATGCTTAACAAGTTAATATAACTATTTTTAAATTAAAATAGGTTAACCGATCGGGTTTGAGTTGTTAGCGGGTGGGGTTCGGGTCCACTTTTGGATCCGTTTATTTTATTAAAAAAAATATAAATACAGTTTAAAATTCTTTAGCTATAATCAACTAAAAGTATTCTATAATTAACGACAGAGCAAATTACAAATCACTAGTAAGTCAATCCAATTAATTAACCATTAGCACATTTGATTGAAAATCTTTAGATAATAATAAATTTATATCAATATTTACACTTTCATCCATTAACATTTACAACATTCGCAGTCCTACCTCCCCTCGGATACACCAGCTGGACTCAAAAACTACAGAGATAAAGAACTGAAAGCCCTTCGAGGCAACGGTACTGGAGAGCGCAAGCCCTTCGAACGAATCTACGACTACGATGTGTACAATGACCTCGGTGATCCCGATATCCATACTGATAACGCCAGGCCAGTTATTGGTGGCAGTAAACAGTTCCCTTACCCTAGACGTTGCAGAACTGGTCGCCCTAAAACAAAAACTGGTACGTACGTCAGTAATTTTTTCTTTTAACATTTAGTCAATTCAGTAATTTTTTCTTACATATTATTTACTTCTATTGAGTAATATTATATGATTAATGATACAGACTACTAAAATAATCTCATTCTAAAAAAAATCAGAATTTTCTGATAGAGTTAGTCTAATTCAGATTTTGATAGTGTTTGATGCTCAGTTAATTGATCATTTATTGCATGTTGGCACTCAATTTAGATCCGAAAATGGAGAAGAGGGCAGGGAACTTCTACATACCGAGAGATGAGGCATTCTCCGAGATAAAGCAGGCGCAGTTCTCAGCGAAGACGCTTAGATCAGTGATGCACGCTGTGGTGCCTTCCATTAACTCGGCTTTAGTGGACAGGAATAGAAGCTTTCCTTACTTCACAGCTATTGATTCCCTCTTTGACGAGGGGATTAATCTAGGCAACCAAGGTGATAGTGCTGGTGGTGTATTCAGCACTGTCATCCCAAGGCTTATTAAGGCTGTCTCTGAAGCTGATGATTTTCTTCTGCGCTTTGAGATTCCGGAGATGATGGAAAGTAAGCACTGTGCTTTTATAATTTCAGCAATTTACATATTTATCTCGGTTAGCTAATTACTTTTTCTTACCGTTTATTATTATTTTTTTATTTATGAGGGTATTTATGTGTTCTTCATCATTAGATGATGCGTGTATTTATGTTTTCTCTCTTACTGAATCTGATTATAGGTCTTGTTGATAGACAACATATATAAAATTCTAACATTTTTGTTTGATTGATTTTGAGGACAGATATGTCTATAAATAATATAAGAGAATATGTTATAATAATAATTATTATAAATTTCTACTATATATATTTGATACATATATTAAAAAGACATTACTATAATATATTGTTTGTTATTTTTCTCTGTTTAAGGGCATTTTTTTACTACTTTGTTTTTCAGATCACAACTATAATTCTGTTCGACTATTATTTTTTTATTATTTTTAAAAAAAATTATTATGAAAAGTTGCTTTTATAATCAGAGCTACTAATATGTGACAATATTCACAACAGCTTCACAATCATTTTTACAAAATTCATCCCCAAATAGACCCTCAATCAAAACTAAGATTGATATAGTCCTAATATATTTTTTCAGCCTACTCCTATATATAAATTTTAATATTTAATTATTGAGATTGTTAATCAGTTTGCTCTTCTTTTTCTCATGAAAATTGTAGGGGACAAGTTCTCTTGGTTTAGAGATGAAGAATTCTCCAGGCAGACATTAGCAGGCATCAATCCTTTCAGTATCCAGCTGCTCACAGTATGTTTGAAATACATTTTCTTACACACAAATTATCTTGTTATGCTCACAATTAGAGCTGATCAACCCCTTTGAGGACAATGTTGTTTCCTGTACTTATCATACAGGAAAATAGAAATATTATTTGCGCATATAAGCAGATATCATTTCCATGTTAGTATACAAAAACCTCTCTATTCTGAAACTTATTTATCTGCAGGAATTTCCCATTGTTAGCAAACTTGATCCAAAGATCTATGGTCCTGCGAAATCAGACATAACAAAGGAGATCATTGAACGAGAAATTAGAGGTTACATGACCGTTGAGCAGGTAAACCATTAAGATAAGTTCCACTTTACTGGTAATTATGTAAAACTTCTAAATTTGTTGGATATGTATAAATTAGCAGCTGAAAATTTACTTAATCACGCAGGCGTTGAAGGAGAAGAAGCTTTTCATACTAGATTTTCATGACCTGTACCTCCCTTACGTGAACAAAGTGCGAACCATCGAGAACACAACACTATATGGCTCCCGCACCATCTTCTTCCTCAACCCGGACGACACTTTGCGCCCCATTGCCATTGAGCTGACCCGCCCCAAGTCCCCGACCAAGCCCCACTGGCGTCAGGTCTTTACCAACTCTTGGGATGCCACCGGAACGTGGCTATGGCGACTGGCTAAGGCCCACGTTGGGGCACATGATTCAGGGTACCACCAGCTCGTCAGCCACTGGCTGCGCACCCACTGCTGTGCTGAGCCGTACATCATCGCCGCCAACCGACAGCTCAGCGCGTTGCACCCGATCTACCGGCTGTTGTTTCCGCACTTCCGGTACACCATGGAGATCAATGCCCTGGCGAGGGAGTCTCTTATTAATGCTGGTGGGATCATTGAAGGGGGATTCTCGCCGGGGAAGTACTCGGTGGAGCTCAGCTCGGTGGCTTACGCTCAGCTGTGGCGGTTCGACATGGAAGCTCTTCCTGCCGACCTTATCAGAAGGTATATCACTTGATTGCCAATATTTACACATCGTGAGTAGATGTACACATTATAGCCATGTGAAAAACTGATTCCAAATTTGACTTGCAGGGGAATGGCAGTAGAAGATCCGACGGCGGAGCACGGCCTTCGTCTAACCATCAAAGACTACCCTTACGCCGCCGACGGCCTCCTCATCTGGTCAACCATCAAGCAATGGGTCACCGACTACGTGACCCAGTACTACCAGAGCTCGGCCCAAGTCATCGAGGACCCCGAGCTGCAAGCCTGGTGGGCGGAAATCCGCAACGTGGGCCACGGCGACAAGAAAGACGAGCCATGGTGGCCGGTCCTCAACTCTACTGACTCGCTCATCGGCATCCTCACCACCATCATCTGGACTGTCACCGGCCACCACGCCGCCGCCAATTTCGGCCAATACCACTACGCCGGCTACTTCCCCAACCGGCCCACTATCGCCCGAGTCAACCTTCCGGTCGAAGAAGGCGAAGCGGCCGACCGGATGACTGAGTTTATGATCCGGCCGGAGATCGAGCTGCTCAAGTGTTTTCCATCTCAGATGCAGGCGTCAGTCATCATGGCGGTGCTCGACATACTGTCGAGCCACTCGCCTGACGAGGAGTACCTCGGGGTTGGACCAGAAGCGGCTTATGAGGCCGAACCTGCGGTTCAGGCGGCTTTTGAGCGGTTTAGTGGCCGGCTCAAGGAGATCGAGGGTATTATAGATGCGAGGAACCTGGATGTGGGGTTAAAGAACCGGTGCGGGGCCGGGATCGTGCCCTACGAATTGCTTAAACCGTTTTCGGACGCCGGAGTTACGGGTAAGGGAATTCCGACTAGCATTTCTATCTAGGGTGGAAGTCGGTGTAACTCGACTTCCCTGACTTCCTGACTCGGTTCATCTTGTGCGGTTTATGTTTGGAGAGATGAGGTGAGGGAAAAAAAAAACAAATGTGATAATAAAAAAATAAGAACCGACAGTTTGTCGTTGAGTGGGTTTAGTCCCAACTCGGTTGCTTCTGATGTTATTATCTGAAGAAACTTTTTTCCCCTAATTGGTTGCTTCATTTGGTCTTGCAGTGATTATTTTGAGTCTGATTCTAGTTTTAGTTTGAAATAGAGGGACAAAATGTTATAATTTAATATATATATATATATATATATATATATATATATATATATATATATATTAAATTATAACATTTTGTCCCTCTATTTCAAATTGATTTTTTTATCTTCTTTCATCATACGAGTCACACCCTTTATGGATAATTTAATGTGCTCTTCATTTTACATGCTTTTCGAGTGGTTGGATCTAGGGGTGCAAATGAGTCGAGTCGAGCTCGAGTCAGGGGGTGTTCGAGTCGAGCTCGGCTATCAAAAATTGAGCACGAGCTCGACTTGACAACGGAAAATGAGCTCGTCGAGCCGCAGTTCGATCCTGTTAACGAGCCCTGCGTCTGGGTCGTCTGCGGTCCACCTGCGTCGTCCGCATTCGTCTACGGCAGCGTCTACGTCGTCCGAATCTTCTCGCAAACAAGACGAAAAGTGAAAGGCTCCAATTCTGCTTCTGAATCATCTGCAATCCGCCTGCATTCGTCACCGAGATGCTTACACAACGTCCGCGTTCGTCTGCGGCAGCGTTTACGGCGTCCGCGATCGCTTGCGAGATTACTATCCGTAGTCGAAAATGACAAATGTTTTCCCGTTGCGAGCTCCACCGTCAAGATCCGTGTGAGACACTGAGAGTTCCGTCGATTTGGATTTCCCGCTCGCGAGAACTTCGTCATTTTCGATTTCCCGCTTGCGAGCTCTGTGGATTAGGATTTCTCGCCCGCGAGCTGCGCCGTCGAGCTAACGAGTCGAGTCCAAGGCCTGTTCGAGCTCGAGCTCGGTAAGCCTTCAGCTCGAAATTGTGTTCGAGCTCGACTCGCGAGCTCAATAAGCTCGACTCGTCGAGTGTTGACTAATTCAAAGTAAAAAAAAAAATATTTTTATGTATATAAAATAAAATAAATTTTTTTAAGCGGTACCTCTTCACAATTCCGGTTTGGTCCCACTGCATACAGTTAATATCCAAAAGATGCATCTCTTCAGCAATTCGATCAATAAAAAGAGAAAAAAAAAAAACTGATTAGAGAAAAAAAAAAAGGGGGGAGAAGCGACTCATACAGGAGTTCAATTTTCTGTATTCGATTTTTCTCTGATTGCAAATTTGCCTTCGATCGCCAATCCACCGCCGTCGGAATCAACCCACGCCGGACCAATCGTTTGCCTCCGTCTGCTTCCACTCGCACGGAACTGAACTCAATTACTGCGCCGTCCTGTCCGCTTGCACACAGGAACGATCGGCCTTCCACAGATTTTTTTTCTGACCCATAATTTACAAAAGGGAATGAAGACCTCGCGCCATTGATTTTTGATCTGGGCGAGATGAATTTCAAGTTTGAAGACCATACGCCGTCGATCTTTGATCCGGGTATGATGGTATTAAATTTTGAAGACCATACGCCGTCGATCTTTGATCCGGGTATGATGGTTTTAAATTTTGAAGACCATACGCCGTCGATCTTTGATCCGGGTATGATGGTTTTAAATTTTGAAGGCCATACGCCGTCGATCTTTGATCCGGGTATGATGAAATTACGGTAAATACCGTCTCGACCTCCCCCGGCGGGGAGGGGACGCCGGGAGGCTGTCGAAAATTTCATCGAATCTTGCCGAGTTGCCCTTTGAGTCATTTAAAAGCGACATCGCCATTTTGAGTGCAACGTCATAACCTTTTTGATTTAAAAAAAAAGACTAATTTAATTAATTTATCTAATAAATTAAAATTCTTTAAGTGTAAAATACAACAATTAATTAACTCAAATAAATTTAACTTTAATTAAATAATATGATTCAACTTGATTAAATATTTCAAAACATAATATTTATTTATTTATTTATTTATTTTTTAATTAAACTGTATAGTGAATATAATTTTAACTTTAATTTAAAATTTAATTTCAAAACACAACACTTAAATCTAACTTTTAAAAAATTAATTTCAAATTAAAACATTAACAGTAATTTAATTTAACTAAGCCAATTCTAAATAAATTTAAATCTATTTTTCTAAATAATTAATCAAACTTTAAAATAAATTTTAAAATTTAATAAATCGAGCAATTCGAGATTATCCAAACAATTAATCATTCAACTCAAAGTAAATCTAATAATTTAATTAAATAAACAAACTTTAAAATAAATCAAATTTTAACATTTTAAACTAATTCAAATACTTAATTTTTAAAATTCATTTAATTTAAAACATAAAATCCAACCAACTAATTAAAATAAAACAAAATACATAATTAAAAATAATCATAATAATCGACACAACTCAACTCAAAACAAACTTAACAAACTCAAACTCAACAACTAACAAATAACTCAAATTCAAATTCAACTCATCTCAACTCAAACAACATGACTCAAGCAAATTCACAATTCAAACAACGAACTCTCCAAATCTCAAACAATTCAACAACTCATGAAACTCTCTACAACACAAACTGAAGCTCTTCGATAGAATAAAACACTCTATGAACTCTCCAAAGTCTCTCCTGTACAAGCTTCTGCAACAAATAAAAGAAATTCATTTAGCATCACAAGTAAATCAATATTAAATTAAATGCTAAAGCAAGAAAAGGAGCGGACTACTGGTAAGAACTACTAGTGCACTAATACAGGAAAGTAATCTACTAAAACAGAAGAAGAATCTACTATGGCAAGGAACACTAGTGTTACAACGACAACTGATCAAACTAGTAAGTACAACTACTAGTAAACAACCAACTGAAAACCACAGTGGTCTAGTGTCAAACAGCTACTCTCCACCCAAACAAATAAGTCAAAATTCCCTGGGCAGCTTAGTCTAAAAGATTAAGTTGTAAGACCCGTCAACAGGCAACTTCCTAAGGGAAGTCATAAGTCCTATCCCAAATCAAATTTAAACAAACGGGCATCCTAGCCTATAGGGTTAGGTTGTAAGACCCAACATCGGGCCACTTCTAATGAAGTCATAAGTCCCATACGTTAGGGAAACTTTTTAAAAATGAAGTACATCGACCCTAACAATCCTATAAGCTAACGGGAAACTTCTAAGGGAGACGTAAGACCTGTCAATCAATCAAATTCAAACCTTGGGCATCTTAGTCTAAAGGATTAAGCTGTAAAACCCATTTTTTTAGGCAATTTTCTAAGAAAAATCATAAGACCTACCTAAACAATCAAAACCCTGGGCACCCTTGATGTAGAGTCAGGTTGTAAGACCCATCTTTGGGCAACTCATAAATAGAGCAGTAAGCCCCATTCCAAATTAAATCCCCGGGCTACTTTCTACGAAAGCCATAAGTCCCGACCTAAAATCTAATTTCTGGGCTACTTCCTCAAGAAGTCATAAGACCCACTCCATTCTAAACTTCTATATAACTTCTAAATGAAGTGACAAAACTCTAAACTAAATCAACTTCTGGGTATTCTAATAGATGTAAACCGCAAAACCAAAATAAAATTAAAGCCCAAATTTAACCACCTCAATCTACTCGGGATCCCTGAGAGGAGGCAACCCATGGCTACTAATCAGATTCTCTGGACATTACGGTCAATGATTGTAGTGTTGGTAGACTGAGACCTAGGTATACCCGGGACGACGGAACCATGGGATCTTGATCGGGTTTACCTCCATTTGCCCCATAATTGAGACTAAAAATACCTAAAATTTATTCATCCTTAATCGAGAGTTCTCTCTTATGTGTTAAGAGAGGTAATTAACCATGAGTGCTTGCGCTCATGGGAAGTAAGGACCTCAGATCTAATTAAACCCTGACTACCCTCAGGGGAAATCTGGTTAATTCTAATCTAACTTAAGGGAAATGAAATCCTACAGCTGCGAAGCGGGATTCACGCATTCGTGCCATTTTTCTTGAGCCAACATCGAGCCTGTTACCAAGTCGAGTCCGAGCCGGCTCGCGAGTCGGCTTGACTCGGTTGCACCACTAGTTGGATCTTAACCTTAGAGATGGCGCAACGACACCTTTAGCATATAAGACTTCTCAAATTTCATCTCGAGAATTTGTTCTCAGTCTTGGGAAACCCTCGACTTAAATACTTTTCAATTTCGAGAGCCTTCATATGAATCTTTAGATATTTTAACATCTGCTCGAGTGTTATCTGTAAGAGGCAGAGAAGCAAAGATGAATGAATTCAAATTCATCTAAACCAATTGACTCTATGAGTCAATCAAATGACCAACCATTGTGCCAACCTTGGTAACCAGCAACTCTCTTCCTCAATAGTTTGTCTCTTCTGTAGACCTCAATGGTTTGTGCCTCATTTTGTACACTCAATGTTGGATGCGCTGAATTAATAAAGTTTATGTGCTACTATGAACTAAGTTCAACCAAGTTACCAAGCAATTGAATTAGCTCATCTCGAAGTTGAAGTTAGCCTATCTCAAAGTTGAAGCCACTAAAATACATGATGAACTTGCTAGCGATCTTCCCAGTTCAAGTTGTCTAGGCCTCAGCACATCTATTCAATATTCAACCACTTTATTCATCATTTACACTTAGCTAATTTTTACCCATTTCTATAGTATATAGTCAAATAGCAAAAGAGTTATGTTGGGCCTCAATATTAGACTTCTTTTTGGACGGCTTTCTTATTACTTTCTAAAGTAGATTTTTAGTAATAAATTTTTTTTATTAGAAGTTTTTATACTAAAAAGCTGCTTTAGAAAGCAGTAAAAAAGTTGTCACAAATGAAACTTTACATAAAATTATGATTAAGGCCAATATCGAAGTCATCAAGTATACGAAGCTACTCACCAGCTCACCGTGATGTTGCCCTAAACTTCATAAGAAAAAAAAGCATCATTGTTAAGGTTTTTGTTCTTTACCAATCAATAGCTATTCTTATAATTATATAACTAAGAGTTAATTTGAATATTTCATTTTTTATAGCAAGCACAACTAAACCTTTCTTGTAATAGTATTCATATATATTACTCAAATGTAGCCTCTTCTGTAGCAGCAAATCTCAACACAGGTGCTGCTCAACACAGACCTATGAATAAGAGCTCACATGATGAGCCAAAAACATACTAGTTAACTTGAATCATAACATCTTGTATTTTATAATAAAATCAAGTAAAACCCCAAGGCTTCTATTTATCTCTCTCTCTTTTTCTAAGCTTTTTTTATAAATGTTAGTGAAATTATGGTATTATTAATAAAAAATTTTGCACTTGCTAATATAGTTTTAAAAGCTATTATTTAATGCAATGTATGTTCGATACGGTAGTCAACCCTAATTCATCTAGATCAAATATGAAACTAAAAAATACTCAAATTGATAAGCTAAAAATACACATTCCAAAACCGATCCACTTTTTTTTTTGGAGTCACTTAAGCCAATTAAAACTTGATTATAATCTTACACATTTAACCAAAACCTAATTTTTTTATGATGAATTCGAGTTGAATTTTCATATATAATCTACTATTAATATCTCTAATATAGAGCCAAAACATTTTCCAATACTTAGAAAAAAGTTGAGGATTTCAGTGGATGAATCAGTTGAGGATAACACTAAACCACATATTTAAAGGGAAGCAAGTCAATCTGTCCACCATCCTGTACAGGTCAATCAGTCTCTAGCCAACATCAATGAAACTAGCCTTTTACTTATATTAATATCACATCTTTTTAAGAGTAATAACGACCAATTATTACTCAATCACATGTATATATTCATTCACAATGCTTACATTAACAGTAGGCTTAAATAAAAATACTTATTTCTATTAAAAAAATTATATAAAATTTAATAACTTCTATTTTACCAGATAAAATTCAGAAATGTTACAGCAAAATCTCCAAAATAATCACCACGATATTATATAAGAAGTTACGCAGTAGAAGTTCAATAAATCTGAAAAAATGCAATAAAATCAGTTCTAAAGAAAATCAAATAGTTAAAATCATAATCTTTGAAAATGAAGATAGAATTAAAATCACCTACCTCGATCTGAACAATTTTCGTAAAAGTAGCAAAGCGATTCAGAGACGAAAAATTAAAATTTCTCTTTCTCTCTTTGCTGCACTGCAATTAAAACAGTAATTCAGTTTTTTTTCAATGATTTTAAAAAATTCAGATTGTTATAATCACCACTAAAATCACTTGATTAAACTCTTTACTCAAGCTCAGCGTCTGTCTACCCACCATACCATATCTTGTGATAATATCAGTGTAACCTACCGATATGCAAATCCAATTTTTCATTCACATATGAAGCACATTACCATTGACTTCTACTCATTCAACAAAAAAGTCCAAAATAGTGGCATTCTTTTCTCTCATAAGTCTGTCATATAATGATCAGCTTGCCAGTACTCTTACCAAGCCTCTTTTTTGTTATTGACTCGACAAACTACATGTCAAGATTGATATCATCCCACGTGACTCCATATTGTGGGCATATTAGAGAAATTAAATAAATCAATTATTTTATTATTTTTGGTTTCCTTCTTTTGGTATATGTATTAAATTGACATTCATTGTGGGTTTTAATTCACTTTTCTTTTTATTTCCTTTCATTTAGTCTATATGTTAAATCGACATTCATTGCATGTGCTAATTCACTTACTTTTTTATTTTCTTTTATTTAGTATATATTTTAAACTGACATTCATTAATGGTGTTAATTAACTTTCCTTTTTATTCACTATTTTATATCTATAAATATTGTATAAAACTTGTAATATAAAAATTAAGGAGAATAATTCCTTCCCTTCAAAACTATCTTTCTCTATGGATCAAACCATTAATCTACGACATGAAAATCATATAAATCAACAATAAACAAGTTAGACTGATGAGACAATCTTTATTTGATTGACAAAATATTATTGATAAGGTAGAATAATATCCGATCAATTAGATGATAACATGAATAGATACTTTATTGCTAATGAAATTTTTTTGGACATTTGGCCAATTAAGATAAATTCACACACACATCACATAAGCAAGACTCGAACCCAAGACCTCCTGGTTGCTTCAAAATGAGCTGTGTTCTCTAATGAAATTTTACTTTGTAGTTTGCTCATGGTGAAAATTAGATGAGTGATAAGTCTTTCAAGGAATTTCGCCATCACAAAAGATACAATCGATTGCAGGGAGATGAACAGATTCAGTGGCTCTAACCAAAAATCAATAGGGTTCTGATAATCAGTTTAGTTGGGCCAAAATAAATACTCGTAAATGCAACTAATGATTGGATCGTTAAAATTTTCTGACCAGCTTCACAAAATTTCAATCATGGTTTAACATTATTAATTCAAAGAAAGTGATCAAATTCTGCCTGGATTTTTTTTTTTGAACCTAATTGCGCCCGGATTAAAGATTAGGTTTTGGCGCTAGACAAAGTCAATTAAGGAGCCGATCAGGCCATTCTTTTCGGCAGCTTCGCCTCGCGTACTTCGCAAGGAAGAGATTATCGTTTTCTACTTCTCTCATGGGCTTCTTGCATCTTTAATTTTCATCTCACTGTATAGCTAGTTTCATTCCCAACTAATCTGTAGACGTCACTTCGTCTCTGCTGCCACCTTTTTCCTTTCTGAGGAGGCTAATCATCGCCATATTGTTTGATCATGGCTGTGGTGAGCTCGGCAAGCGGGCTCCTGGCCATGCTGAACGAGGAACATCCCGCCCTCAAGCTCCACGCGCTCCACAAGCTGAACTCCCTCGTTAATCTTTTCTGGCCAGAGATCTCATCTAGCGTCCCGACGATGTGAGTTTTAAACCTAGTTCTGCATTTTTTAGTTTTTTTTATTCTCCCGTCTGAATTAGGGTTTTGGTGGTCGACAGTGTTCGTTAGATGGGCTTATGCGAATATTGATGTTTGGGAATAATGCTAAAGCTTCAATATTCTGTTGTCTTAATTTGTGTATTTTCATTTTTTGCAATCATGTTAAGAACCCTAGATTGCAGTCGATCTGAAACATTTTTTATAGATGAGTGAAAGGTTCATGTTTGTCAATGTTTGAATCAGACGCTGACCCAAAATGTAATGTATGCTAGAATGGAAAGTGTAGGGCATTGATCGATTATGTATGGTTTATTGTCAATAATGATTTTCCTCTTGCTTTGTTAATTTCCAGAGAAAGCTTATACGAAGATGAGGAGTTTGAACAGAGGCAGCTTGCTGCCCTGGTTGTTTCCAAGGTATTTTTTTTTTAATTCCTCAACTTTGAGGCTGTTAATGTCTTATATTTGCTGATTCTACACTGGTTTGGTTGCTCCTCTCTGAGGACAGGTGTTTTACTACCTTGGTGAGCTTAATGACTCATTGTCATATGCCCTTGGTGCTGGTCCGATGTTTGATGTTTCTGAAGATTCTGACTATGCCCATACCCTTCTTGGTTTGAACTGTTTATCGCGTTCTTCTTTCATGCTACATGCTTTTGCATACCGCCTCTTCTGTTCTTTAGTATAATTTCGTTGCTTTGCAGCCAAAGGCCTTGATGAGTATGCAAACCTGAAGTCAAGATGTGCTAAAACTGGTGAAGAAGGTGCAATAATTGATCCTAGATTGGAAGCTATAGTAGAAAGAATGTTGGACAAGTATGTCGCATAAAATTCATGGTTAAACCTCTGTTTTTATGTTGGTCATCAATCATATATTATTGCTGCAGGTGTATTACAGATGGAAAATATCAGCAGGCGATGGGTATAGCTGTTGAATGTAGGAGGTTGGATAAGTTAGAGGAGGCAATTACTAGGAGTGAAAATGTTCATGGTGCTCTTTCTTACTGCATCAACCTTTCACATTCTTTTGTTTATCACAGGGAGTACCGATGTGAGGCAAGTAGCCCTATTTCCAAAAACATCATTTGTCCAATTTTTATTATTAATTTTTGCAGTTCATAATTACATGGAAATAGAAAATAGCAATACTAGAAAAAAGGGATAGTGTATTCTTGCTTAAGTAAAGCCGTACATGAGATATGTATATTTGATTTATTTTGGTGGCACATGCACTTATCGATTGGTTAAATTGCATCACATCATTTTATTTTTGGTACTGGTCTATATTATTTTTATGTTTAAGGCGCAGAAAGAAGGATGGTGCGGGACACCTTACGGTTCAAGAATGGGATATGCAATGAAACACAAAAAAATTTAAATTTACAATTCTCTAACTTTTAGTTTAAGCTAATATTGTTCTCTTTTCGTGAAAATCAGGAAATGCACTTCATTCATTTCAAATGATAATATAAAAGTAACGAAAGTCTAAAATTTCACAAAAATATTGAAAAAAATATATAAAATTTTGTAACGATTAAGATTCACATATTGAAAATGGAAGCCAATATGGATCAAACTTTACAAATTCCCAATCATGCATACAAACCAATCAATAAACATTTTAGATGAGAGAGCAATGATATAAATCACCAATTGGAAGATTCAATCCTTATGAAGGTACAAGGAAAGTAGTCCATCTAAAATTTTCATTATAACTTGCAGAATTCTTGGATAATCCAGATCCAAAATCACACACAATAATTGACAGTAAAATATAAATTTTATTAAACTCTTCAATGAATTGTACCTGTCTTAGGTGTCTTATATATAACAAAAGAAAAAATGCAAAATAAATATTTTCTCATAATCTCCTAAGATCTGGCATGATGTTGTAAGGTTCAATTCAATACACTCGGATTCCAACAAGTACAAGTTTTTAACGTAGTTTCAACAAAAATAGTAAGTTTTCACTTTGAAAATATTGTTCCAGCAGGTTCCGAGTAATTCTTTGCCCTAGTTGTGATGCAGTCAGTACTCGAGGATAAAAGGAGCCATATAGTAAAATACAACTATAAGACTAGAGAAGGAAAAATCACAAAAGTAAAAGTTGTGGAAGCAGTATTGCAAAAATAAAGAATTGAAGGAAACAGCCAACGATTTGTGCTATAGCAAATATTGCTCGAAGCTATTGTACAAGAAGTATGAAGGAAAAAAATTACGCAACATCAACAATTCCTCAAAATTAGAAGTTGGCTATCAACATGGAATTGGTTTTCAAAAGAGCACCAGAATAAGAAATCAATGACAATTACAAAGCAATTCCAAAACAGTGGCTGGACAGTTTCTGAAAAGAAAACAAGAGAACTTACCATGTGCTATAATAAGGAAGGAGTTATATACAACTGAACTTGGGAGTCTACGAGCTGAAAGCTAATTATGTTATCAAAATGCAAAATAACATATCAGGTTCTCATAAGTAGTAACATCATGGGCATGCCACATTCAAATTAGAATTATGAAATTGGAAAATAAGACAAGCAACTAATACAATATCAATTCAAGTAATTTGCATTTCCAAGGAATAAAGACTTTTGTATTTGCATCAAAGGATGGATCTAGTGCAGTAGGCTTCCTGTTAATGAGCAGTTTGTTTTAAGTTATTTCTTCTTTGTTTAAGGCACTCCCTCTTGGAAAGAATTTCTTTTGGAGTGTATTATTGAATTGTGTTGTTTTCTTCTGAAAGAGCATTCTATTTTGGCTAGTTGACAGTTATTTAGATCAAAGATACAATCATACAATCAACATTTACGCACTTTGAGGTACACCTTAGACTAAAACGTTCTTTTTATAGAAATCTATAAAAGGAACGTTTTCATATCAATGAAGGACTATGAGTGTATTTTTGATGTTGTTGCAAAGTGACTTCGTGGGTTCAATCTTTACTTATTACTTAGCCTTGGTGTTTTGATTATGTTAGACCTAAATATGCATTCCGAATCTGGTCCATAAGTTTTTGTTGATGAGCATAATTACCACAACAATTCGCCTTCAACCATCAAATCAAATATGTCTCACCTATCCTCGATTTTCTGGGTTAGTTGGAGTGACAGTAGCTTTGTTTAATATTGATTCTTTTCTCCCAGTTGAACTCTTGATTTACTTGTGAGCTCCACCTATAAATTGTGTTGTGTACTTGGGGAGGCAACCATGTAATGCTTTTGGCATTGGCTAATTAGTTGTAGTCCATTTGAATGGTATTCTATTGTTTTTCATTTATCTTCTATTTTTTACCCTTTGTGGTGGCTATATTTTTTATGGGGGCTGAGTATGCTGAAAATACTCCATGTTGCATTCTTTAAGAATTTGTTCAACAAGGATACTCACTAATTCATTACATGATAGAGTAATTCTTCTTTTATGCCTTGTTCATCTGTCATCATTTATATGACAAAGTAAAACCTTTAGCAGTAATTTTGCTGATCGCCTATAATTCATCAAGCCTTAACTTGGAATGATCTCATTTTCAAGTGTAAGGATTTGTCTATCCATTATGAATTATAATCTCTATCTGCGGGTGTTTTTGTTTCTGGAAATGTGGGGAACTTTTGCTTTTATTAAAAAAAAAAAAGCTGAAGATAATTTTTAAGTATATAACTGAGTATGAATGATATTTCCTGACTTCATTCTTTGTGTGTGTCTGTGTGTGTTTTTTTTAATCACAGATTCTTCATCTCCTTGTTAAAATATATAAGGGATTGCCATCCCCTGATTATATAAACATTTGCCAATGCCTCATGTTTCTTAACGAACCTGATGCTGTTGCTACCACAATGGAGAGACTTCTACGATCCGATAGTAAGGTAGTTGCTTTGGTTCCATTTTTTCATTTGCATTACTAAACTGAAGTTATCTTGAACTGGATTGCATAGTGTAGATCAAAACTAAGTGTTCCACAATGTATTTCCAGGATGATGCGCTTCTAGCATTTCAGATTGCTTTTGATCTTGTTGAGAACGAACATCAAGCTTTTCTTCTAAGTGTTAGAAATCACCTCCTTTATCCAAAACCTCAAGCAGCAAGTCTACCGGACAATTCTATGGATATTACACCTGAAAATGGAAATCCTGGTGCATCTGATGATGCTGCTAGTGAAACACTAAATATTCTCATGAATGATAGTTTTCATGCTCCCAATGGTGCCTTAGATCCAGCTGAAGTTGCATACAATGAAAAGCGTGAAAAAATTAGAGGAATTTTGTTTGGAGAAACATCAATACATCTGACAATACAATTTCTATATAGCCACAACAGGTCTTTCTTCGCTATGCAAAGCCTTTATTCTCTTTCACTTTTATATGCTCATGGCTGTATGCATGTGCAGGTCAGACCTCTTAATTTTGAAATCTATAAAGCAGACAGTGGAAATGAGAAATAGTGTTTGTCACAGTGCTACCATTTGTGCAAATGCTATTATGCATGCTGGAACAACAGTGGACACCTTCCTGAGAGAGAACTTGGTAATATTAAATAATTTTGAATTAAGGTTACCGACCTACCTGTCATTATATTTGTATGTAGGGACAGAAAAGTTAGATATTTAATAGTGAATATTACAAAATTGTCATGTTTGCCTTGTTTGGTCTGGTAGGAATGGTTGAGTAGAGCGACAAATTGGGCTAAATTTAGTGCTACTGCTGGTCTAGGGGTTATCCACAAAGGACACCTCAAGCAAGGTAGGGCTCTCATGGCACCTTATTTGCCTCAAACTGGTGCCGCTGGTGGGGGCAGTCCTTATTCAGAAGGTGGTGCCCTTTATGCTCTGGGTTTTATTCATGCCAATCATGGTGAAGGAATAAAACATTTCCTTCGAGAAAGCCTACAGAACACTGGCTCTGAGGTAGCAGTCCTTTTGAGTTTTCACTGCTCTCTTCTGAGAGAACTAGACATTTGCTCTCCACTTCTTAATGTATTTTATAAGTTTTGGGTTGTTATAAACTTTGCAGGTTATTCAGCATGGGGCATGTTTAGGTCTCGGATTGGCAGCTTTAGGAACAGCTGATGAGGAAATATACGAGGAGGTCAAGAATGTCCTATATACTGATAGTGCAGTAGCTGGTGAAGCTGCTGGTATCAGCATGGGCTTGCTTATGGTTGGAACAGCAAGTGATAAGGCTAGTGAAATGCTGGCATATGCACATGATACACAGCATGAGAAGATCATTAGGTACTTATGAATAACTAAGAAAGAATGAATTCCTCTGATTGATCTCTTTTTCTTTATTGTATATTTACTATTCAATTTTCTTTGTTTATGATTATCTTGTGCATGTAATTTTTGGGAAAGAGCATTAGTGAATCTCTTAATAAAAAGGATTTATCACATGCCTGCAATAAACTCATGAAAATGATAAAATTATAAAGACAACCTGAAACAGTAGTTGTTCGTGTGAGTTTTAATGGTGTAAGGTAATAGGAATTGTAACAGATTGTTAACTGAAAGAGAACATTTCAGAGATTAAATGGGCAAATTTCATTCTGTGATTTTGTTCGAGATAAATTTTTATTGAAGAGATTGATAATTTATTTAGGTATAGAATTTTGTGAAGAGATGCATGAACTTTTAATGAATAATAGAGGAAGAAAGATAGTCCTTAGTAGTGGAGATGTAAATGGATTTATTTGATGAAATAGCATGAGTTATGAAAGAATGCATTGTAGGTATGAGTTTGATTGCTGTTGGAAGATGAAATAAAAATATCTACTGTTCCATTAGCATACTTTTCCGTCATTGTTAAATGATAGATCAAACAATTAGGTGGAAGACTATCGTTCTGATTAGGTAAAAAATGCTTGTATCATTAATGGTAATTATAAGATGATGTATAAGCACACAATGAAGGGGTAGATATTGTAGTGCATGTTAATAATGAGGCATCCACCAATGCAGGGTTTGGGGAGGGGATGATGGATAGAGCCTTACCCCTAGAATGCATATAGATCTTCACCCCTACAATGCACTTACATTTTTTTTTTTTAGTTATTATTCGAACATGTATCTTTTAGGCCATAATAGAGGCAACCTGACCATTCCTCCATTTCAACATCTTCCTTGTGGAATGAAGTATAAAAGAATAATCTAGAAAGTGAACCTTCTTTGGATTGGCAAAGAAAGTTTAGAAAACCTTTTAAAAATTTAGAACCCACTGAATCTAATTCTAACCCATCAAATCTTATTGAGTTATATTTTTATGTTATATTTATATTTGGATTCATGAATAGAAAATATATGTCCATAACAACTATCATGAGGGAGCAAACAACAATGATTGTTAATCATGCTAATGTATGATTCAATATTTTCAAAGCGCTAAGCTCAATGTGATGCAAAGAGTTTAGCTTTTAGTGATTTATATAATAGATTAGATACTAAGGAGGGAGAAAGATATATGTATAAGCTAGCCAAACAAAGAGATAGGAGTAGTAAGGATTTAGTTCAAGTGAAGTGTATTAAGGATGAAGATCAAAAAGTACTTTTTTTAGAAGATGATATTCAACAAAGGTGGATGAGATATTTTGCTAAACTTTTTAATGAAGAATGTGAAAATAAAATTGACTGTAGTGATCTTAGCACCCTAAATGAAAATAAAGATTTATGTTTTTATCGGCGTATTAGTAAAACCGAAGTTAGAGAGGCTTTGAAGAAAATGAAGGGTGGAAAAGCTGTTGGACCTGATGATATTCCA
The DNA here is from genome assembly GCA_019925795.1 of Dendrobium chrysotoxum. Classification (NCBI taxonomy): domain Eukaryota; kingdom Viridiplantae; phylum Streptophyta; class Magnoliopsida; order Asparagales; family Orchidaceae; genus Dendrobium; species Dendrobium chrysotoxum. The sequence goes on from CM034315.1 coordinate 74,001,064, forward strand.
ATAGAGGTGTGGAAATGCTTAGGAGATGAAGGAATTTCTTGGCTTACTAAACTTTTTAATACTGTTTTGAAGACTAAAAAGATGCCAGATGAGTGGAGAATGAGTGTGTTAATCCCTATTTTTAAGAATAAAGGTGATGCACAAGATTGTGCGAATTATAGAGGAATTAAGTTAATGTGTCATACTTTAAAACTATGGGAACGAGTTATGGAGCATAGGTTGCGGCGTGATACTAATGTTTCTCAAAATCAATTTGGATTCATGCCGGGTAGGTCTACTATGGAAGCCATACATTTATTAAGAGGTTTGATGGAGAAATATAGAGAGAATAAGGAGGATTTACATATGATATTTATTGATTTAGAAAAAGCATATGATAAAGTTCCAAGAGAAGTGCTATGGAGAGTTCTTGAAAAGAAAAGAGTTAATAACGCTTATATTCAAATCATTAAAGATATGTATGCAGGAGCTATTACTTGTGTTCAAACACAAGGTGGTTTGACCAAGTATTTCCCTATTTCGGTTGGATTACATCAAGGATCAGCCTTAAGCCCATATCTTTTTGCTTTAGTCATGGATGTTCTCACTAGACATTTGCAAGAGGATGTACCTTGGTGTATGCTTTTTGCTGATGATATTCTTCTTGTTGATAAGACTAGAGAGGGAGTTGAAGGTAAACTAGAATTGTGGAGGTCAACTTTAGAGTCTAAAGGTTTTCGCTTGAGTAGATCTAAAACGGAATATATGGAGTGTAATTTTAGTAATAATAGACCTAGTGAGGGCATTGTGACTTTGGCCGATCAAGTCATTAATAAGAGTACACGTTTTAGATATCTTGGATCTATTGTTCAGAGTGATGGTGATATAGATGGGGATATTATCAGCAGAATCCAAGTTGGATGGTTGAAGTGGAGGAATGCATCAGGCTTATTGTGTGATAGAAAAGTACCTCTCAAACTTAAGGGAAAATTCTATAAGATGGTGGTGAGACCTGCAATGCTTTATGGTGCCGAATGTTGGCCATTAAAAGAGAAGCATAATTCTAAGTTAAGTGTTGCAGAGATGAGGATGCTCAGGTGGATGAGTGGCTTTACCCTTAGAGATAGGATACGAAATGAGCATATTCGTGAAAAGGTTGGAGTAGCTCCAGTGGAAGATAAGATTAGAGAGAGTCGCCTTAGATGGTTTGGTCACGTAAAACGGCGGCCTCCCGATGACCCGGTTAGGAAAGTAGAGGTCTTAGATTTGACTTATGTTAAGAAAGGTAGAGGTAGACCTAAAAAGACTTGGTTAGAAAATATTAAAAATAATCTTTCTTTATTAGATTTAAACGAGAATTTGACTTTTAACAGGACACAATGGAGAAAAAGGATTCATGTAGCCGACCCCACGTAGTGGGATAAAGGCTTGATGTTGTTGTTGTTGTTGTAAGCTCAATGTGATGCACAAGGGTTCCTGTTTGGTTTAATGTGCAATGGATCAAGCGAAGCAACTTTTTTACTAATGAGAGTGCTCATGAGTTGTATATCATATATATATAAATATTATGTGTATACAATAGTTATTAAAACTAACCAAACTTAACTACTTTAAATAATAATTTTTTAGCCAATATTGATGATACATTTAATAGCAATAATGTCTATCTATTTGAAAACCAAAAAACAATCAAAGATAAATGATATAAATAATGAAGTGAAGAATACTTATAAAGTTAACATACTCCTGAGAATGAGTGGCCAAATATATATCAAAAGATAGAGGCAACGTGGAGTGAGATACAGAGAAAAGATAAGCATTGAGAAGCATTCCCAAGATGAAGATTGTGAGCAAGAAGCTACTAGCGCTACCAATAAGAATTGATGAAAAGCGTATAAGAGATAGTGGAGGAGAGAGCTTGAAGAGCAGAACAACCAAGGGTGAGAACTAGTGAGGGGAAATACATAATTTTTACTAATTGTGGTATTGAATTGAATTATGAAATTTGAATTAGGATTTGAGTAGTAGCCAAGCTCATAACGATATAATGCGATGCAGAGATGCAGTGCGACACGTGCTCTTTACTGGGAGATTGTGCTTCACAGGCACTTGATGCACAAGGCCATTGCATCACTTTGCGATGCTCTTAAAGTGTGCTTTTAGCAACACTAGTATGAGTGAAGAAAATCAAATTTAATAGAATGGTGACACATTACACAAGAATGATGAAATTGCTTTCTTTAGTTGTGTGTAAAAGGAGAGGCAATATACTTTTTCAAATAAGATGCAAATTTTAAGAAAAAAATTTTGAAGGCAAGCAGATCCTTATAAGTGATTTTTCATTAATTGACATATGCAACATATGAAGCAAGGTGCAAGATCTATTACATAGAGTTTATGAATGAAATAAATTGCATGATCTATTTATGAAATGTTTCATCCAAAAGCACAATATTCATGAAATATTATTCGTAATAATTAATATTATTCAATAATGTAACTTATTTTTTCCATGATTCTTAGTCAAAAGGCAATAATTGGAACAATATTACAATTGATTATGTGTGTATAGTTAAATAGTAGATTGAGCAATAAAATATGCTAGAATAATATGTGAAATATCCTTGTAACTATTATATAGTAAATTTGATACTGGATGATCTTGGAAAAAAAAGCTCAAGAGGATAATAAAGATGGAAAGCTCAAAATAATATGAAAAATAAAAAGTGAAGTAAGCCTCACACTTAAATAAGGAGATTATCTTAGTTAGAAGGGTTTTAATTCTAACCCCTGATCGAAGATCAAAATCCAAGAATAGGTGAAAATGGGTGACCACGTCCACAATAAAGTTTGTCATGCCCAAATTTTTTTAATATAATTAACAATTATGTTATTATAGATGCAAAGTAATATTGGAGTAATAATATACTTACAAATTGCTAATAAACTAATGACAAAATAAAATAACCTCAGTTAAAACCATGAAATTCCTGAGTTTTATAAGGCATAAAATAAATCTAATATCCTTGAAAAGACAAAATTTATAATTTACAGCCGCATCAATTCCCCGACTATAGATCACTATATTCTGGGAGTGATGGTGATAATTCACCCAAAATAAATATTTTGCTTCATCAACTATGGATCATGAAATGGAGATTGTTGTTGAAGATTTGCTGTTAGTTTGTTGGAGGAAATTGATGAAGAGGAGATAAGATGGAGTTTTGCTAGGAACTGGATTCAAATTTGTATTTGAATAACATTAATTATGCGGAGATTGTTGTTAGGGTTTGTGAAGGTTTGTTGAACTTGAAGGAGTGAGGAAAGAAATTGGATTAAGGAGGGAATAGGGTGAGCAGTGGTTTCACTGTTAACATGAACAGTAATTAACAACTTTGTAAATAGTTAAAAAAAGGCTTGCGGTGGGAAAGAAAAGGGAATAAACCTTAATCACATTTGATTTCAAGTAGTAACTGCGTAAAAATGATCAAAAATTATAACTTGGATACCGAGTTAATGTCAGAAAGCCATTAAAAGACACAAAATAGGTAATACAAAAATTGTACTAAAAAAATAAAGACAAGTAAGCCTCATGCTTGAATAAGGAGATTATCTCCCTCGAATGGATGGTTTAAAATTTAGAAATTTGTGTATTATATATTAAGCCACAATGAGAGAAATAAGTCAGAGCTCTATTTTGAAATGGAGCTTTCTTTATATGTAATGTTTAGTGAAATTTTTTATTTTTGAAGTCAAAATTTTCTTGAGATGAGAAGCCTGATAGGAAACACTTGTAGAACTTCAAGTGGAACTTATCAATGAAGGAATTTCAGCAATATCTCCCCACAAATCTCCAACAAATTCAAAAACAGCAATAATATCATAGTAATTGATGAAATCGGAAGGAAAATACCAAGATACAATGTATCCTCAATTCGAGATGTGGATCTATCTCTCCCAACTCTCTAGACGCCGCTAGAGCCCTAGAACACCAAGCACGAATAGAATTTAGCAAATATAAAAGATAACCCTAACCCTAATGCAATCCTTTTACTTAAATCATACAAAATAATCTCCTAAAAAAATTAAAACAAAATAATCTCCCAATAGACTAAACAGCCCTCCTAATTCAAGATTCCCTCTTAATCACCCCCTCCCCCCTTCTCTCTACTTAAGCAGTGGACCCCACCCCAAGGGGCAGAACCCAGCCTGGGTGGAACAGCAAGCTTCCGCCTACTGTAAACTATGGCTCGGCCCATGTGTTGGGCCGGTTAGACCGGTCCCTCCTGGACCGGTCTATCAAAGCTGTCATTATTTTGATTTTTGATGAGAAGCTTTATTTTAAATTGGATCTCTCCCAACTTGACATATATATTTAATATATATTTAATATATATATGTATATATATATCTTTATCCATGAATATCTATAGAAAATGCATGAAGTAAGCATAGAGTTTAATTTTGGAATGCTCTCTAAATTTTAATTTGTTATGCTTAAATTTTATTTATGCTTGTATATAGTAAGGTATAATTAGGAAGAAGAATGCTTAATTATGAAATTAAATTCTCAAAGTTTTTATTTTTTATGTCTATGAAATATGAATGATGATCCGAGGATGGAAGGTCCCATAAACAAAAGTCTCTTGGACTCCCATGCCAACCTCAAGTAATTTTTTTATTTCTCCCCTTGGATCTTGTATATATATAGACTTTACCTTGCAGTGATTGCCGTCAACCTTTTGGTTTTACATTGGCTGTTATGTTTTTCCATGGATTTGAAGCAATCTACACATTGGAGTGACTTTTTTTTTTTAATTAGCCAAGATGACCAAGATGACATGCTTTGTAGAAACTTGATCAATGAAATGAAAGTTGTTGGCCAAGGCAGCCCTGAGCAAGTAAGGAACATTTGATCAATCAGATACATCATTCAAGTCATATTTCCAAATAGATAGTGTGGTATAGATTGGTACATCTGTGTGAATTGCTGAGTGTTAAAGGCTGATATTCATGAGAAATGCCACTTTCCTTCCACCCAACAATCCTCAAGTTTTTGGCGCTTATTTACTTTTTATGCTATATTTTATCCCAATAAGCAAGAAAAGTAATATAAAGAAAACCCAAACTATCACGAGGTTGCTAAGTGTTAGCAAAATGTACTTGCAAATCTTTTTTTTTTTTTTTATCCATGCTTGATGTCGGTTTTTTATTTGTAGGTAAATATGGATCTTTGCATCCATTGTAGGAATTTTATTCTTGTCATAATTTAAAACGTAGGTAAAAAAATATCTCCATATCCGTAATTGAGTTTTATTCATGTCATAATTTTATTTTACATAATATAAAAATATTTTATTTACGAATAATATTGTTAACAAACTAATGATATAAACTAAAATGATTCTAATTAATTAATGAAACGACAATGAGAATGACTCAAATATCGTGATAAGGTAAGATTCAAAATTCATTTTTCCTGTAAAAAATATAAGTTTATTAATCAAGGTATGTATCCTACAAATCTAACAATGAGCATTGGAAAAATAGAAGCAAAATCATATAAATCTAGCAATGAGTGAGGAATGCACTTAAGAATAATGATTGAAGGTATCTTAGCATTATTTAAATATAAATTTTCATGCCAAATATGAAGTTAAATAACCAAAAAATAATCGTACCTTTCGTGATTTACCTGGATAAGAAATATGCTCAATTGAGGTGCTTGCTACACAAGGAAAGCAGGCACTAAGGTGCTGCAGTTTGCTATGAACTACTTGAGAAAGCATACGTTCCTTAACTTGTGCTTTTGGTATCTCCATTGGATAGCAGTTTATTCTAGATTTGCTAGGAAAGTTGTTCAAAATAAAATTTGGCGATTTGTGCATTGTCTTGCTTTTGCTATGGAGCACTTGAGGAGTTGGGGTGTTGTTGCCTCAACATGTTTTTTTTGCATAAAAGAAAATTATTTAGATGGTAGTGTATTGGAATTAAGAAATGTAATGTGCGGTAGCCTATTTCTTATTATTTTGAGAGTAGCATCTATTGATTTAGGGAAACAAGATTTAGATTGAGTTGTTCAGCGTGCAAACTTGAGATAAGTAATTTGGCGAGCTTTGAAGGAAGGGTTTAGGCTAAATAGCATTTAAACTTTAATGCTTAGAAATTGTTCCAAAGGATGTAACAAATAGAGCAGATGTTTAATTCAGCTAATGAATGTTGAAAAGACTTTACAAGGTTGACTCAAATGGTGGTGACAATGATGGTGACGAAGATGAAAGCAACATTATTTTGCTTCAGGCTTATTCACAGTTTTCTTAAAAACAATTAAATTGTGTTTGCCATCTTCTGGTAGTTAAATATCACATCTTATGAGCTGTAACTTTACTAAACAATAATTTTTAAACGTATTATCTCTAATGTGTTGTTGTTTATTGAACGAGTCGTTAAACCTGCATATCCTTTAAAAGGTATTTGATGATATGTAATTTGCTTAATTATAATATTTTTACATAATAGGGTAACTGACAAAATTGTTTAGTTTTAATGTTTCAATGCTCCATGTCGCTTATAGGTTCTACATTTTAGTTGTCTTGCTATATACTTAATTTTGGTTCTTGACCTTGTTTGCAGAGGCTTGTCTCTTGGCATAGCATTGACCGTTTATGGCAGGGAAGAAGATGCTGATACTTTGATTGAACAGCTCACTAGAGATCAAGATCCAATACTTCGCTATGGTGGTATGTATGCGTTGGCCCTGGCATACAGGGGGACAGCAAATAACAAGGCGATACATCAGCTGCTGCATTTTGCTGTATCAGATGTTAGTGATGATGTTAGGAGAACGGCTGTTCTCGCCCTTGGATTTGTTCTATACTCTGAACCAGAGCAAGTCAGTTTGCTGCAAAATAGAAAAATTACTTTTTTATTCAATCTGCTAAATGAGCAATGCTAGTTTTTTTACTTTTGTTGAATTTTTTATTATGAATTTATCTGATGCATTGCTCATTTCACTGTTTCTTGTTTACTCTCAGACACCAAGAATTGTTTCCCTGCTTTCGGAGTCATACAACCCACATGTTAGATATGGTGCAGCTCTGGCTATTGGCATTTCTTGTGCCGGAACTGGTCTTAGTGAAGCCATTTCCTTGTTGGAGCCATTGACATCAGATGTTGTGGATTTTGTTCGCCAAGGAGCCCTAATAGCCATGGCTATGGTCATGATCCAGACAAATGAATCTTGTGATCATCGAGTGGGAACATTCAGGTATCCTGGTAGCTGTCTGTATTCTAGGTTTGCTGTTTCACTTTTTGAAATTAACGCTTTGTATTGACCTGCCGTAGGCGCCAATTGGAAAAAATAGCTCTGGATAAGCATGAGGATACAATGAGCAAGATGGGTGCCATTATAGCTTCTGGTATTCTTGATGCAGGTGGACGAAATGTTACAATTAGGTTGCTTTCTAAAACTAAACATGATAAAATAACAGCTGTTGTTGGACTAGCGGTATTTAGCCAATTTTGGTATTGGTACCCTCTCCTTTACTTCATTAGTTTGTCATTCTCACCTACTGCATTCATCGGTCTGAATTATGATCTCAAAGTGCCAAGATTTGAATTTATATCAAATGTGAAGCCATCTTTGTTTGAGTATCCTCGACCGACAACACCACCAGCATCAACGTCAACAGTTAAGCTACCAACTGTTGTTTTATCAACATCTGCAAAAGCAAAAGCTAGAGCTAAGAAAGAAGCAGAACAAAAGGCCAATGCTGAAAAATCCTCCATTGAAGATGTTTCTACTAGCTCAACTTCCGGGAAAGGTCTCAAAGCTAGTGAGAAGGATTCTGAGGCAAGTCAGGTAAGCTCTTTTTTGGAACTGCAGCAATCCACCTAATGCATACATTTTGTTGGATTACCTTAAATGTTCATATCATTCTTTGGGAGGAGAACTTTAATTTAAGCGTACCCATATGATGATAGTCCTGAAATGTTGTCCTGCAAACGTACATACAAGTATTTTCATGCATCTATTTACACAAGTGGAGCTTGAAAAGAGCCTAGATAAGATGATTGGATTTTAAAGTAGTAGTTTTATAAAAAAAAAAGGCTTTAAAGATTGTAAAATAGAATTTATGAGTTGGTCCAGGTTTTATTTAAAAAAAAAAAAGACCGTGCCTTGTGAATATTACTAAAGAAGTTAAAAGAATTTAGGAATAAATCTCTTACTATTGTTGACCTTTGAACCACTTCCAAAGTAGCAGTGATCATGATGGCGATGGGTTTAGCTTGATTTATTATCTCGAGATGGGGTCCATGTTGACGCCCCACGGAAGCGGGTAGTGTGGTGACACAATAGAAGAAATTAAGTGTTTGATGGAAGGCAATATATATCTAGGAAGAAAATAACTTGTCTATGCTAAGATTGGAAAATATCTATAGCTCTACAAATATCTACATATTTTAAATCTAGATCTTAATCTGCTTTCACTGCCCAAACAAACTTTGAATTTCCTTCCTTGGCATGAATCCGAAGAATCTTAATTTTCTTTCTTGGCATGAATCCATGGATTTTGAATTCCTGATTTGGCATGAAACCCTGGTCTTCAATGTTCCCCCTTAAGCTGAAGAATGGATGTCTTTTCTTCCGAACTTGGAGCTGATTTCATATAACATTGCCCACTTAATCCTTTAATAAAAAAAATCTGCCTGTTGACTTCTTAAGGGCACATAAGACATGCAAATTATGCTGTTATTCATGTTTTTTTTATTTATTATTATTTTTTATGTTGGCCATTAAAAGAGAAGCACAATACTAAGTTATGTGTTGCGGAGATGAGGATGCTCAGGTGGATGAGTGGCTTTATCCTTAGAGACAGGATACGAAATGAGCATATACGTGAAAAGGTTGGAGTAGCTCCAGCGGAGGATAAGATTAGAGAGAGTCGCCTTAGATGGTTTGGTCACATAAAACGGCGGCCTTCCGATGACCCGCTTAGGAAAGTAGAGGTATTAGATTTGACTTATGTTAAGAAAGGTTGAGGTAAACCTAAAAAGACTTGGTTAGAAAATATTAGAAATGATCTTTCTTTATTAGATTTAAACGAGAATTTGACTTTGAACAGGACACAATGGAGAAAAAGGATTCATGTTGCCAACTCCACGTAGTGGGACAAAGGCTTGATGTTGTTGTTGTTTGTATTATTATTTTTTATTTTTATGAACGGCCAATTAATCTCAGTATGCTTTGTGCAATAATGTTATATTAGTTTATGAGCAATGTTTATTATTAATTTGTTATCACAATACAACTTTGTAGGCTTTTTTCACTTGATTCTTAGTTCATTTGATATTATTTTAAACATAAGAATTTATTAATTCCTTTGGTCATGGCCTTCGAATGACCCGGTTAGGAGAGTAGTGTTAGACCTGTCCCTATTGGACCGGTCCAACCAGCTCTTGGCTAGGGGCCAGTTTAGATCAACAAGAGGCGGACCAAAGCTGGTCTGCCCTCTTGATTTTGTTGCCAATGCTGGGGGTGGGGCTCACTAGAAGTAATTAGGAAGGAGGGGTGGGGTAGAGGGGGGGGGGGGTGGTTAGGGTTAGGGCTTGGGTTTATGCTTTAAATAGGAGAAGATCAGGAGGATTAGGGCATGCAAATTATTGTGGTTGTTCCTGTTCTTTGAGTTTGGTGTCTTGGGCTCTAGCGGCGTCTAGGGATTTGGAGAGATAATCCACCTCTCAAATTGAGGATCAATTGTATCTTACTATTTTTCTTCCGTTGGTTTGATTATTGCAATAAAAACTACTGTTTTCTTCCATCGATTTTGTTGATCGTTTTCATTGTTTTTGCTTTTATTGTTAGGGTTTACTTGAAATCTTCGAATATTTTCTAACAAGTAGATGTATTAGATTTGGCTTATGTTAAATAGGTAGAGGTAGACTTAAAAAGAATTGGTTAGAAAATATTAGATAGTATATTTCTTTATTAGACTTAAATGAGAATTTGACTCTTAACAGGATACAATAGAGATAGAGAAAAATGATTCATGTAGCTGACCACATGTAGGATAAAAGCTTGATGTTGTTGTTGTTGGGTCATGGCCTAAATTTTGATTCAACCCTTGATCTAGCTAACACATTATGTTTTTTATGCCTAAAAGTTATCATATTTCCTCCAATCAATGCTCAAGAATCTAATTTTGGCGTATTGTCCACTAGTGATCATTCGTAATCTGCATCTCTTGGCTTCCAATGTGAGTTCATTTAGTTTAAGCAAAACTCTTCTATTATCTTTTAAGTAGTGAAGCGCATGTGGCTTCCTTGGACTATACTTGAACTATCTAATCATGTCAATTGAGAATGCAATATTTGGTCTAGTACACTTTAGGTAGATGTGCCCTCTCTGATTTATTACCTTATTTACTATTGTTCTTCTTTTGCTTCTCGTTTCTAATTAGTTCAATAGGTGTAGCAACGGGTTTAAAACTTAGCTTTCTGGTTTCCTTTAAGAGATTGATTTAGGATGTATAGGGCTTTTTTTAGTCTATACACCTTGTATACTGTTTCTTCCCTTCAATTTATGAAGAATAATCACATAAATTTCTTCTTTTAGCTCCCCATGAAAGAAGGCATTATTTATATCATACTGTTGAAGTTACTAGTTGAAGTGGGCTGTTAGGGATAACTTAATTCTTACTATGTTTATCTTCTGCATATGACAATATGTCTCGTGATCCTGCAGTCCATATGCTTGTATATAACCTATAGCAACTAGCTTTTATTTGTATCTTTCAATAGAGCCACCAACTTTTTTAATTCAAAGTAAAAACTCATCAGCAGTCTACTTTATTCTTTCCCTTAGGTTTATTGACAAATTTTCATGTTCTAATTTTCTAATACACACATTTCCTCTCTCATAGCATTTTTCCATTCCAATTTTAACAATGCCTAAGATAAATTGTTTAGGATAAAGGTGCTTAGAAACATAATAATTTTTTTTGGGGGGGAAGGAGAGTGATATGTGTTGAGATAATGGTTTTACTACTTTGTGCAACTTTTAGTGCCCTTTCTAACAAAATAGGAATTTTAATGTCCTCATAAGGAACATCAGAACTTACTGTCTTCACTTGCAGTAACCAAGATGGTATTTTAAACTTGTGTTAGGTCTGGTACAACTCTTTTTTTATTACATCTGAAAGAATCTCATAGTTATAAATCTATGCAGATTTTTGGTTGGCCGGATTAGATGTGGGAAGAGGGGTAGACTCAATGGTGTTTTGGGACATTTTGTATAGGATGTTGGGATTGTTTTGAGTGGGCATAGATAGGTCAACACATATCTATGCCCACTCAAAATGTCCCAAAACCGGAGTGATTATAGTCTATCTTTCATGAGTGAGGTCTCTCCTTGAAGAAAGGATGTGTTAAGCAGGGTTTATTTTCAACAAATGTAACATCAACAAAATATAGAATCTTTTAAAGTAGAGTGATAACATTTGCATTCTTTTTATACAGAAGAGTATCCAAGAACCACACACTTAAAAACTCTATGTCCAATTCTTCTATTTTGACTATGAAGGCACACCCAAATAACTTAGTTATAAGACTATTAGAGGTCTAAATTCTTTACTGGTTATTCATTTTTCTCATAAAGGCCTATTATTTGGTCTCAGGTGAGCAATGCTCCAGAAAAGAAAACAGAATCCGAACCTTCTTTTGAAATACTGACAAATCCAGCAAGGGTTGTACCTGCGCAAGAAAAGCACATCAGATTCCTGGAGGGAAGCAGATATGTACCTGTGAAGCTCGCACCATCAGGTTTTGTTCTTTTGAGAGATCTACAGCCATCAGAAGCTGAGGTACTTGCTCTCACCGATTCACCATCAAATGCATCCTCTGCAAATGGCGGTGGTGGAAGCACTGGAACTCCACAGGGTTTTGGTTCTTCAGCAATGGCTGTAGATGAGGAGCCTCAACCCCCACAACCATTTGAGTTCTCTTCATAGAGAACTGTTTTTCTGGCAACAGTATAAATGCCCAATAGAGTTTCTCCCATTTGTTTATTTAACACCAGCAGATTATCTGCTACAGGTTGAGAAACTGTTTTCATTAATGGAATTGTAATCATTTTGTTTTCTTTGGTTAGATTCAGGCGGATTATGATATGAAAGTCAAGCTTTTACAGGTTGCCAATGGCGCAAGTGATTTGTATTTTTAGCTTTTCAATCTGTGGTTTTCTTCATATTCATTATTTGGATTTTGTAGTCCTTTTAGGGATAGACCTACATACTAAGGCCTCGTTTGGTTCATCAATGTTCTTGAAAAAGTTTATTTTAAAACAGTTGTGATGAAAATGAAGTTTTAGATATAATGTTCTACATAATAGAATTATTACATAATATTGTTTGGTTAAATTACTTTTTATGTGTTTATTCAAACTTTAAAATAGATAATTAGTATTTGATATGATTACCAATTTGAGCTTTTTTATCATAAATGATGAAATTACCTATATATTAAATTTAAATATAATTAATTTTTGTTTACTAACATAAATTAAAATATACATAGAACTTTTAGAAACTATTTTCTATTATCATAGATTTTTACAATTAACGTTAGATACCAGTATATTTTAAATCAATAACTTGTTGATTAATATAAATTAAATTTATATCATATTCCTTTCGTAAAAGCCTCACACAGGCAAGTTGATGAAAGGCTATCTGTTTCTGCGTGCAATTCAAAGCAGACACAACCAACTTCTCCAAAAAAGAGGCTGTGACCTCTGACTTTGGATTAGCATTCATTGAAACCTCACTTAGCAAATCATAGAGTGAAAATGAGGCATGTACTGGAATGATGAATGTTTGCTGCTTATTAGCCGTGGAAAATTTTCTAACTTGCTCATTATTTATACAATCAGGTAGATCCCGGAGGAAAAATTGTAGACAAGAAGCAGCAAGAACAGGAGTATTTTCCTCCGGTGCACCCTCCATAAGGTCCACAGCATCTTGCCTTGAAGAAACCAAACATGCCAACTTTGTATCGTATGCCACTTTTAGCTTCTCACAATAGAATTTATTTGCAAATATCAATATTCCAAACAAAATATCCAAGTATAACAATTTATTTAAACTTCCCAATCACATACTATATATTGTTCTCTTAAACAGAAGTATACGGCATTGGTTGGCTCTATTTTACCTAAATTACAAGTACTCATTACCTCAGAATCCTGAAGAGGGATTTCAGGGGCAACACCCGGGAACCTGAAATTATACCAAGTATACATTCACTTTCTCATGAGGCAAGCAGGATTCTAGCTCTTCATGGATATGGGCCAAGACATCCACATAGTCAGCCGGTTTGAAGAAAGGGAGAACAAGAGGCTCTTCAACCTTGATAAGATATTCTCTTCATGAAAATGAAACAAAACAAAAATTCAAGCATCTTAAAATTTAAAAAATAATAATAAAGAAATGAACTACAAATGCATGTAATACATACATGGAAGAAGGAAAGTGAGCAGAGAACTTAGAAATCTTTCCCCTCAATTTTCATCAGGAAATCTGAAATAAAAGAACAATATATTATAAGTATATCATCAATCATTTACTATTATATTTCTACTAGCTTTACTAATAATTATTTATAGTATATTTAAATATAAATAAACTTTAAGTTAAATGTAGTACATATTACAAGTGTATAATTGCATTGCAATAGTCTCTCTAACTTCAACCATATCGTTCGCACCTTCGCCATCAAGCAACTCTACAGAACAATTTGTACTTCCTAAGGGCTCAACTTCTTCTTCAACTCGGAACTCATGTGACTCAAAATAAACAAAGTTATTCAAAGAACTTCAAAGTAAACTTGCAAAATAAGTCAGTAAATATAACTTGGGACATCCTAAATATATTATGAAACCTAATAGGATGGCCACAAAGTAAATCTCGTACCCATCTATCTCCACTTTTATTTGATATCATGCAAGACCTTTTGTTCAAATAAAGTGAAAAGTAATCATTTTGCAAAAAACTTGAGGCAACCATTATATTGCTAAATTGTGAAATTGCCATTTTTTTTCAATATTTCGCAATTTTCCATCATTACACTCGTCACTTGAGCAACTCTCATTATCCTCCGACATTGTGTATCTGAAAACAAAATAAATATTATTATTTGTCCAATAAATGCTTGCATTGATCAGTAAAATTCAAAGTAAACTTGTCTGAACAATGAAAAGCATATTCCAAGAAACCAAGTTGATACGCAGCAGATAGTGAGGAAGATTAAACAAGTTTTACATTAGGCAATCATGAAGTTCAGCAGGTTGTCTTTAGCCATCAAGAAAATAAAGAACAACAACTGCTGCGTGGCTCAATATGAAGCAATCAATTAACTTACGTTACAGAAAACTTTTAAAATGGATTTAAAGAAATTATCTAATAGGTTGACTGACTTTGTGAAAGAAAAAAACAATCCAGAGCAATTACGCATACAGAACATAAGAAATCACAACGATGGAGGCATTTACTAAACAAAATCTCAGAATTTTTAACGGTATACAATTATATATAGAATTTTTAAGTGTAAGATAGCATCATGACCTTTGTTGAAGTTGGAAGTTTTAAAATAAAATTTTTTCTTAAATGTATCGTTGAGACCTCAAATGGTGCATCCTCTTTCACTAGATTTTTCAGAATGATATATCTATTTTTCTCATTTGGTAATGGTTTCAGGTCCTTCTCTTTTTAAAAAAGAGATAATAATATTTTTTGTGTGCAGGCAACAAGATAAAAAGTGTCATACCACATGCATTTTCTCAAAGTCCTCATGATCATAGGGAAGACATCTCTATTTAGCAACTTCCCCATCCATATAAGAGTCGTAGTGATTTTTTTCTAGCCAAGGAGCACATGCCAGCAACAACAATAGCTCATTAATTAAAAAATATGTCCAAGAAGTAGAGAAGATTAATATTAGATTCAAAACACTAGCAATTAATATTAAGCTCAACAGAAAAAAAAAGTGTACCTTGCTAGAGTTCAGATTATCTAAATAAAAGGTCAAAGCATATTTGAAAAAGAACATATCCCTTAACTTCTCCAAATAATGAATGACGATAGCAAGATGACTTCTCGATGTATCTCCATAAAAATCATAAGAAAAGTACTACAACAAATATGTTGAAATTCACATGTACTAGTAATGAAACATTGGCATCAATTTCCTGTGCCCTTGCCACACGTTCTATTGAAGGTCTCCTCACTTGGATTCACCAAGGCATCAGCTCATAAAACTCTCTCAATCCAAAAAAGTTGAACATTAACCTTGGTCAATAGAGCACAGAGTTTTATCTATGAGAGAAAGGAAATAAAAAATAAAAAAAGCAAGGTCTGAAGTTGAGGTTGGGGGAAAGTGAAAGAAATTACTCAGTAATTTGTTCAATACATATCAATTCAAATTAATATTTAGAAGTCCTTTCTAATCTGCTTTCTTCTGTTAAGCATTCGATTTCTCAAAAAAAGGCCATTTTTTATAGTTAGTTAAGAACAAAGATGGACATTGAGTGTAAGGACATTCATGATATCCTTTTGGTGGACCGGAGTATTATCTGTTAGAAGAATATGGAAAATGGATTTTTTTTTTTACAAACTTGGATGAATTTCTAATTTCATTTAGTTGGGAGGAACTAATTCATAATTTCGGTTAAGAATGAACTATATGAGGCTTAGTCAAACTATTGCCCTGTTATCTTACACTAAAATAGGACTACCTATTTCAGAACATATACTTTTGTTAAGAAGAAGTTGATTTCGCATGGATAAATTCAAAGATATGATATCTAATTTATGGAATGGATATTCTACTCATGGTGATGGGATGAATAAATTAGTTATGAAGCTTTGGCTTACTAGGTGAATACAACAACAACAACAACAAGCCTTTGTCCCACTACGTGGGGTCGGCAACATGAATCCTTTTTCTCCATTGTGTCCGGTTCAAAGTCAAATTCTCGTTTAAATCTAATAGAGAAAGGTCATTTCTAACATTTTCTAACCAAGTCTTTTTAGGTCTACCTCTACCTTTCTTAACATAAGTCAAATCTAATACCTCTACTTTCCTAACTGGGTCATCGGAAGGCCGCCGTTTTATGTGACCAAACCATCTAAGGCGACTCTCTCTAATCTTATCCTCCACTGGAGCTACTCCAACCTTTTCACGTATATGCTCATTTCGTATCCTGTCTCTAAGAGTAAATCCACTCATCCACCTAAGCATCCTCATCTCCGCAACACATAACTTAGTATTGTGCTTCTCTTTTAATGGCCAACATTCTGCACCATAAAGCATTGCAGGTCTCACCACCATCTTATAGAATTTTCCCTTAAGTTTAAGGGAGACTTTTCTATCACACAACAAGCCCGATGCATTCCTCCACTTCAACCATCCAACTTGAATTCTACTGATAACATCCCCATCTATTTCACCATTACTCTGAACAATAGATCCAAGATATCTAAAACGTGTACTCTTATTAATGACTCGATCGCCCAAAGTCACAATCCCCTCACTAGGTCTATTACTGCTAAAATTACACTCCATATATTCAGTTTTAGATCTACTCAAGCGAAAACCTTTAGACTCTAAGGTTGATCTCCAGACTTCAAGTTTACCTTCAACTCCCTCTTTAGTCTTGTCAACAAGAAGAATATCATCAGCAAAAAGCATACACCAGGGTACATCCTCTTGTAAATGTCTAGTGAGAACATCTATGACTAACGCGAAAAGATATGGGCTTAAAGCTGATCCTTGATGTAATCCAACCGAAATAGGGAAATACTTGGTCAAACCACCTTGTGTTTGAACACAAGTAGTAGCTCCTTCATACATATCTTTAATGATTTGAATATAAGCATTATTAACTCCTTTCTTTTCAAGAACTCTCCATAGCACTTCTCTTGGAACTTTATCATATGCTTTCTCTAAATCAATAAATATCATATGTAGATCCTCCTTATTCTCCCTATATTTCTCCATCAAACCTCTCAATAAATGTATGGCTTCCATAGTAGACCTAGCAGGCATGAATCCAAATTGATTTTGAGAAACATTAGTATCACGCCGCAGCCTACGCTCCATAACTTGCTCCCATAGTTTTAAAGTGTGACACATTAACTTAATTCCTCTATAATTCGCACAATCTTGTGCATCACCTTTATTCTTATAAATAGGAATCAATACACTCATTCTCCACGCATCTGGCATCTTTTTAGTCTTCAAAATATTATTAAAAAGTTTAGTTAGCCAAGAAATTCCTTCATCTCCTAAGCATTTCCACATCTCTATTGGGATATCATCAGGTCCAACAGCTTTTCCACACTTCATTTTCTTTAAAGCCTCTCTAACTTCAGTTTTACTAATACGCCGATAAAAACATAAATCTTTATTATCATTTAGGATGCTAAGGTCACTAAAGTCAATTGTATTCCTACAATCTTCCTTAAAAATTTTATCAAAATATCTCATCCACCTTACTTGAATATCATCTTCTAAGAAAAGTACTTTTTGATCTTCATCCTTAATACACTTCACTTGAATTAAATCCTTACTACTCCTATCTCTTTGTTTGGCTAGCTTATACATATATCTTTCTCCCTCCTTAGTATCTAATCTATTATATAAATCATTAAAAGCTAAGATCTTTGCATCACATATTGTTTTCTTAGAATCCTTACAAGCCTCTTTATATCTTTCCCAATTATCAGAATTTTTACATCTAAACCAATTTTTATAACAAATCTATATGAGGTTTAGTCAAAGTGAAGGTCAAACTGAAGAAAGTAAATCAAAGGTTTACTCAAACTGTGGAAACTGAAATAGAAGCTTGACGCACTTGTGCTATGCTACCAGATGCCAGAGGTTTTGCTCAAACTGCTCAAAAATCTCATAAAGCTTCCGACCAAATTTTTTTTCAATAGTAATCTTACTGTAGGTGAAGATATGAGCAGACAACAAATACAAAGATTAAGGAGGTGAACTCACCAGCCACAACCTTCCTCGACTTGTCAGATTCTGTGAAAGGGGCAAAACGTTGTTGAAAGAGGCGGAAGTTGCGGCTAGGTCAAGGAGATCGGAGCTCTTACGTGCGAATGGGGGTCGGTTCGTGGAAGTATCAGCTAGGGCTCTTCAATAGAGAGGCTATGCAATGACAGGAGGAGGTGGTGGAAGCTGCTGTAGGTGATTTGTGTCCGCGCGAATGGGATGCGATGTTGAGCTCTCGTTGAAGGTGTAGTGGCCATTAATGGGATGCAAATTTGTTCATCTCTATTCGTTTGTGAGGAGGAATTGTAGTGGCGAAGAAGAAGACGACGTCGTGCATACGTGCAAGGGTAAAATAGAAAAAAATAAGAGAGGAGATGGCGGATCGCTCTGAAAAAGGCGCTCAATTATAGCTTTCACGTTTCTACGTAAAACGACGAATTTGAGAACGTGTGAAGGGAAAGTAGTTTTACCAAACAAGAAATAAAATTTAATTTCGCGGTTTTAAAAAAGAACAAGTAGTAAAATCGCCCAAAAAAACAAAGCCTAATTTTAGATGTTATTTTAATAACATATAACTTTTTATTTGATGTTGCAGTGGATGACAACAATGCTATGGAGTGAGCGAGGAGTCATTGCCTGCGATGGCGACACCTTGCACCTCTAGAAATTCTTCCAAGACATTGAAATCCCCAAGGAAGAAATCCGAGCCCTTGAACAATGTGGGCTCTGAAAATTTACGCCTCAGCCTCTCCGCAGATCTCTTTCTTTCTTCATCTTTGGGTCATCGATGAGAGTTTTAACGTTTAAGTTCCAAGGCAAATTTTTAGAAGACAGATTGAGTTTTAAATAAGACACTACTCAGAGATTTCGCCCTCATTTTGTGAGGACTTTATGATCTGAGTTCTGGTTTCCTATAGGTGCAAACCTCTATAGTTAATTACCCCTCCCGATAATGAGAGAACTTTTGATTAAGGCTAGTTGTCAAACAGATACGTAGAGATACGTGGTATCTTGTGTATAATAGCAGCATGATTTTGATATTTGAAAATTTGATATTTAAAATTAGAAATGCACCACCTTGCACTTAAATTAGATGGTGGGGGGAGTGGTGATCGACCCGATCAATATCTCATGGTTCTATCATCTCGAGTCATCATGGTCCCTAGTCTACTTAGTCAGAGGAGGTAGTCGACTCAACTTGATAGAAGAATCATTGTCGGCAATCATGAGTTGTTTTGCCCAAGGGTATCTTGTAGACCTGGGATGAGTATTGGTTTAAGTGGACAAATTTGAATCCACCTTAGTTAACAAAGGGCTTTGTGCCTTATTGATTCATATCTCAAAGATTTGATGCCATTGGGGAGCATACGGGCTTTGACCATGACCGTAATTTAGTGGTGTCATTTGGCGGTAAAATCACCCGGTTCAGAGGGTCCTGGTCATAACCGTTTATAGGACACATGCCACGTCTTTACTTGGAAGAGACTATTTGAGAATGAATCACAGTGATATTATCGACTAAACATTTGCTCTTTGTGAGCTAGAGTGTTTTTTTAATTTGTCCACCTTGGCAAACTATTGCGGAGGGTGGATGGATATTTTGCATTTGTCGTTAATGCATTGTGTATGTTTACAAGGGGCTTTGTTTTCTACGTACAAGTTGATGTGTTGATTCGTTTATCAATGTAGGTGGTCGGGTGAGCTGCATTCACCACTAAATTCCTCATGCACTTCGGTCAGCAAGTTGTTGCATTCGCTTGCAATCTCATCATTTATGCCTATAGGGGATTCATCACTCTTGCAATACATCTACTGTCATTGCTTGTAGATGAGGCCATTGTATGCATTATGGGTCTTCTATCGTCGCATTCAGGCAAGCTATAGGGAATGTGGATCTTCTAACACTACTTACAGGCATTTGTATTTACCATAGCTCCTCTACATTTGCTTGTAGATATCATATTGTGTGCCCAATGGGCCTTCTTTGTAGGTGTCATTGCATGAGACATTGTGTGTATTTGCAAGAGATTTTGTTGTTTGCAGGCAAGTTAGAGCATTCACTTACGTATTGACTTTCAGTTATTCATCAGAAACTATTATCTTTGCTTTCAGGTTGATCAACGTTGACTGTAGAAATACTGCTACACTGCTAATTTCCTTGTACATGTTGGCTGACAAATTACCACTTTCGTTGTGTATTAACCCTCAACGTTTACAAGGTTCGTAGCATATATCTGCAAGCTAGCTAATATCAGTCGTAGGGAGATTGTTACTTCATAGTTTATATGCTTTCGTCACCCATTAGCATAGTGTATGTCAGCTAACGACTGTTGATTGTAAGCGGGTTATTCTCATCATAACCTCCTTCTCTTAGTTTCTAGTTGCGTTGCATTCCTTGTGCATGACCGCAGCAAATTGTCGTATTGATTGCATGTCAAATCCCTTTGCTTCTAGGGGACAGACGTATTGGCTTAACATTGAATGGTTGTCGATGGTAGAGATGATGCTGCGTTCATCTGGATATCTTTCATGCTTTACTCATAAGTATAACAAGCCTGCCACCATTATTTATTTTGCATTTGCATTCCAATCAACATGAAGACTTTCAACATTCATTGGAAACTTCACGCCATTGATTGTAAAAATGTTGTTTTGTACATTTAATCTTTGTTTTCGAGCGAGTTACCGTGTTCATCAACTTCTTTTACTTGTCGAAGGATGATGTGTTTACTTGCACGATTGGTGCAAATGTCACTTGCTTGTATTGCTTGTTGATGTTTGTTTGAGATTGTTTAAATGTTGCAAGTTAATTAAATTCCATCGCCCGTCACTCATGTGCACTAAGGGCTTGTTCACCACGAGTCCTTGCTTGCGTATTTACATTTAATTTTTATCATTTTGTGATTTAGATCTTTATGTTGAATATTAGGTTCAGTTCCATGCTGTTCAATTCACAAGTTCTATTCCCTGCAAATTCAAGTTCGGTCCTCTGCATTTTGGTTCAAGTCAAATCCCCTTGTAGTTTGTTTAAATTCCGGTCCCCTGTTACTAGCAAATTCGGTAGCCTCCCGACATCTTCCATGTTTAGAAAAAATTCCAGGAGTTGGGTCTTTCTGCCACGCTAGAGAAAAACGTGTACGGTAGGTGTCGGGTGACATCGCGACCGTGGTCTTTGATCCCACCACGTCAGAGAAAATCGTGTATGAATCTTCATGTTATGGTCACTTATGGATCAGCAAAGGCAGCAGTGAGGGTGGAAGATTTGGTACTTGTTGTAGTAGGAGGGTTAATATCTCTGTTGTTCTTGCAATAATAGTGGCAGATGCCCTAATGAGTGCTTGCTTGTTTATCCTTTCTGTACTCTACAGTTAAGCTCTTTGAAGGGTTAAATAGAGTCTAATGATACTTCAGTCATCTTAATATGATTTTGATAACAATCATTTTTTTTCTACTCACAACAGAAAGTGACACAAATTATATGGTACAATGTACAAAATAAACGGGAAAGCCAAAACTTTTAAGCATGCTGAGAAACTGAGCAATCTACTGCTTCCTTCATGGCCATGTTTCAGCAATTTTTTATTTGGGATGCAAGTTGTGACATCCATTGCAATACTTTGTGGATATCATCGTCAATTACTTCAAATTTTTTTTTTTTTTGGAAATGAAATATGTAAGAATTCTAAGAACAGGAGATTCAAATAAATGGAGACTAAAATGATACCAATCTGAAAGCAGGGAGCAAGATGCGTTTGCTTTCCATGAGACATGAACATCTAGAAGTAACTGTTACCACCAGCTTTTACTAACTTTTGTCATTTTGTGGTTGCATTCAAACATTTACCTTTTCACAATATGGAAAAATAAAAAGAACTATATATATGTTACAATCCAAGCTTAACCTTTTTTTTTTTCTTATAGTTTGTTCACAATGAATTGCACTTGTGACTGACATACTGGCCAAGAAGCCCAGACTAACTGATCTTTGATGTGAAATGGTTGTTTTGATGATCTTCTCCTAGAACAAAAATTTGGACATCTTGAGCTGTTTCTTGGTGTTTAGCAGGAAAGAAGCATTCCAGGTCCTGAGCTTCAGTGAGATTTTTATTTGGTTTCATTTGCTCTTTGAACAACTTCTGAAGCTGCCTGCCCTGAGCTTCAATTCTCATTTGCAGATTTCTTTGAATCTGTGGGAAAAATAACAAAGACAAATCATTTTATGTTTGATGAGGAAAATGAGATTAACGAAGGCATATATATTTTGTCACTAAGAACTGACATACTTCTAGCTGCTCGTGAAGATGCCTTTGAACTTCTAGCTGGATTTGGAGAGCTTCAGTGATTCGAATGCCACTGAAATCCAATACAAAACCTGAATGAATTGTGGTCAATAGTAAGTACAAAAAAATGTATTGTGGAAATATACGTTCTGGGATCAAGCTGCTGCAATTCATTAGCTGATGCTTTCCTCTGAAATTTCCCTGAAAGAAAAAACATGGAGTAATTAGAAGGCTATTCAAATTATAGCAACAAATAGGCTATTAAAATTTTGTAGATTTTTAGTTGCCAACGTAATTTTCAGCATATATATCTTGAATAGGCAAGAAAAACAACCAGCAGACAAGCATTTCTAATGGATTCCAAATTTTCCCTCCTATCAAATCTTCAGATGAAAACCACTCATTCATACTGGAGAATTTGGCTCCATAATAATTCCTGCTTTGCTAATAATTCATGTGTAAGTCATTAATTGTTTGCCAAGATTCATATTCACTTTGCTTCACTCTCTATTCAATGCTTCTCTGCAGAATACAACTCTTTCTTACTAGACTCAGAATCATTACTAAATGATTCAGGTTATCTCCCTCTCTCATTTGCATTCACGAAATCATTGGCCGCCTCTTAAGCTTTCATAACATAGTGTGTCACCTCAACTTTTTCACTGTAGAGTTCCATCTTTTAGTTTTTGGGCTTAATGGTAGTACCATCATCCAATTCGTTTGGTGGGGCGGAATCATATGCTCTACAACTCGGAAAGTTGGAGTTATTCATGATGTTAGAATCTCAGCATTCTAATTCTCCATTGTGTCCTCCACCAACCTACCTGTTCAACTATAAAAAACATAATAGAGCAAGTTGAATTGCAGGACTAGGCTTATGAAACAGCCTAATCATAAAATACAATTCAAAGTCAAATCCAATGCTTATGCTCAGGTTTTCAAATATGACTACCGAGGTTATAGAATGATAACTATAAACGAAAACCCCATATTCACTAAATTCAGAAGCTGGCAAGTCAAGTCGTATTCACTTGTATTAAAATGAATCAAGTTAATTTTTCATCGTGAGAAATTTTATATGCTCCATCCATCATCATATTTTAGGTGAAAACAAATGAGCAAGAAGAGAGCTATGATGCACTGATATTTCTCCTCAAAGAGACATGCAGTGTCTGACACATATAGAACACGACATGCGTCTGACACTCCTGACACTCCTCCATGTGGTGGACACACCGAAGAGATGTCCGATTAAAAAATAATTAAAAATAAACTGGACACGCATGTATTAAATATTTTATGAATTTTTTAAAAAAATATAATTTCTTATACTTCAAATTTTTATTTGTTAAAAAAATAAAAACTAAATTTCTTATACTTCAAATTTTTATTTATTAAAAAAAATAAAAACTAAATTTCTTATTTTCTCTCTATAGCCCCAAATCAATCACCCGTGCTCAGTATTCCATCCCCCGAATATTCCTATTTTCATTTCTCTTTAGCAGTTTACAATTAGAGTTTCACAACAAAGCACGATGTTATCTCTCTAACGCTGTCAAAACAACCATCTTAACATTGAAGTATGATGATGTCTTGACATTAATGCTTGACACCACCAATTTCTACACCCACAATCATGCCCTTGCTATTTGGAAAAAAAAATGCCCCCTCATCATCTCGATGTCCCATCTTTGTCCAACATCATCTCAGCATCGATGACCGATGTCATCTCGACATCGAGGGCCGATGCGGTCTCGACACCAAAGCCTTATGCCCATTGCACAACATTGTTGCCCAATTCTCGATAATATTGTCGTCTCCCCTCTCAATATCTGACATGACATTCACCTCCGACTCTCGACATCCTAATATTAATCATTTTAAGCACGGATCCTTGTTAAATGACTTATTATTTTTCAATTATTCTTAATATTTTGCTTATTCAATTTTTATACACTATTTTTAAGATATAAAAAGTATAATATCGTGTCCAACCCGTGTCCGTGTCCATACCCTATATGTTTAATAATTAATGTGTACCATGTCCGTGTCGTCGTGTCTGTGTCTATGCATCATAGGAAGAGAGCAATCTAAAAAATATCTTTTTTATTTTTATTTTATTTTATTCAGTTAATATCAAATTTGCTCTTGAACCTAGTATGTGGTAGAGATATTAAATCAAAGAAGAATAGCTTCATGATATAGCTCTCAATTTTCTTTTGCGAAATTTCAAATTCTAGCAATGGCTAAATTATTGATTTTGCATCAAAGGTGGCTAATCTTACTGAAATTAAAATTGGTAATCTATTAACCTTTGGTGTGTTTTCTTGTAAATCTTATACTAAATGTTCATTAATGAATCTTATCCTAGATTTATATAAACGAATCTTAGGCCCTAAAGCATCCTACATCAAATTGATATTAAAGCTTATAGTCACATCATCATATTAACGAAAAGTATGATATATAATTGGGTCAATTAAAAAATTAATAAAAAATACAATTTAAATAAAGTTGGCCAAGTTATAGTTTGAACGAATGCAACAACATAAGTATCATGATGATTAAAATTACATACCCATATTTCATGGAAGATATAACTTAGAGGAATTTTTTAAATGGAATGATAATTTAAAATATTACTCGAAATCTATAAGATTTTGAAAAACTTGAGTGTGTGTGGGCTTCGAAAATTCGGCCCCGGCCTCCGCCCGCTTTTGCTTTCTTTCTTCGGGGGGAGTTTTAACGAACTAAGTTCCGGGGTAAATTTTGGAAGGTAGATGGATTTGTAGATAAGACACTACCCAGAGATTTCGCCCTCATTTTGCGAGGACTTTATGATCTGAGTTCTGGTTTCCTATAGGCGCAAGCCCCTATAGTTAATTACCCCTCCCGATAACGAGAGAGAACTTTCGATTAAGGCTAGTCGTCAATCAGATACATAGGAAATACGCGTATCTGGCATATAGTAGCAGCATGGGTTTGGGATGTTAAAATCTGGAGTTATTTGGGAA
This sequence comes from Dendrobium chrysotoxum, assembly GCA_019925795.1. NCBI lineage: Eukaryota > Viridiplantae > Streptophyta > Magnoliopsida > Asparagales > Orchidaceae > Dendrobium > Dendrobium chrysotoxum. The sequence continues at coordinate 74,026,394 of CM034315.1, forward strand.
TTTGGAAGATTAGGAGATTTGGAGATTTAATATTTAAAATTGGAAATTGCACCATCTTGCACTTAAAGTGGATGGTGGGGGAATGGATGATAGACCCGATCAAGATCCCATGGTTCCGTCATCCCGGGCCATCGTGATCCCTGATCTACTTAGTCAGAGGAGGTAGTCAACCCAACCTGACAGAAGGATCCTTGTTAGCAGCCATGGGTTGCTTCGTCCAAGGGTACCTTGTAGACCTGGGGGGAGTGTTTGTCTAAGGGGACAAATTTGAATCCACCTTAGCTAACAGAGGGCTTTGTGCCCTATCGATCATATACTATTGATTCATATCTCAAGGATTTGATGCCATTGGGGAGCATACGGGCTCTGGCCATAACCATAATATAATGGTGCCATTTGGCGGCGACCACCTGGTTCAGAGGGCCCCGAGTCATAACCGTTTATCCTGCAGTGCCATTTGGCGGCGAAACTGCCGGTTAGAGGACTCGTACCACGTCCTTGCTGGCAGGAGATTATTTGAGAATGGATCTTGGTGATATTTTCGACCAGGCATTAGCTCTTCGTTAGCTGCAGTTATTTTCAGATTTGTCCACCTCGGCAAACTGTTGCGGAGGATGGATGTGTTTTGCTTTGAGTGATTTGATGGATTGGATTTTAATTTTAAATATTTTGGAATTTGGGATTGTCTGGGAATTTTTGTGGAGTTTGGAGTTTTAGATTTTGTGGGAGTTTGGAAGGCATTTGAAAGTGTTTGTGAATGGACCCCTCCGGTTGAGTTTAACATTTAACATGGCCATCATCAGGGTGTGCGGTTATTCATATTTTTTATGTTTTGAACCTTGTCGACTCTGTCTAGCAATTGACAGAGGATCGGGTTTCGTAGGCGTTGGACCTTTGTTAGTGAATTCTCTTGATTATAGGCTTTGAAGGCCTAATATGAACTATAAAATAAATATCCCGGTCGATCTCATGACCGCATATTTATTTAATAGTTCGAACCGTGTCAACTCCTATCTACCTGAATAGAAGGATCAGACTCGAATTTGAATTCACTTATTGACCTTACGCAGCATCCCTAGACGTCACGTGTGTACCAATAATACGCTTGCCGGGGCCCATGCGGGTTCATGATACATCCCCTTATATGTACCTAAGTGTATACAAGTTACGGTGCATGTGCGGGGATACATTTGAAATATTTGTGAACGCCTTCTGTCCGCTTGCATGAATGTTGCGGATCCGGTGGCGTGGCGCTAGAGTTTTGTTTGGATATTTGTACGCCTTGTACAGGTAGACTGTCGTGCACCACTTGCATGATTTACGTAGGTAGATTGTAGTACACTAACGAATCTCCTGTTTCTCTGGTAGACAACTACATTTACTACAGTCCTCTTATGTTTAGCCACAGACAACATGTTGAATGTGTAATGGGCCTCTTTTGTTGGCCCGTAGACGTTTACATTTGTTGTATTCATCTGGCGTTTTGTTCGTAGATGACATCTTGTATATGTAGCGGGTTTCCTACAACAGCTTGTAGAAGCTCACAATTGTTATAGTCTTCCAGCATTTGTTATGACCTTCAGCCTTCACCTAAAAGTGACATGTTACATGTTCATGTTCATAGAGGATTTCTCCTCCCTACAGCATACCCTCCATTATTGTCTGTTGTGCAGAGCAATACGCTCATTTGTAGCTTGATGTTGGTTGACGGTTGAGCTACATTCACCGATGATCTCTTCATGCATTTTGTTCTGCAAATCATTACATGTTGACTATCACCGCTTGTAGTGAGAAGACACTTGATGCTAGTTGTAAAGAGATTGTTGCTCTTGCGTCTTATCTATCGTCGTTATCTACAAATGGACTAGTGTACTTGCCACAAACTTTTGTTAATGCTTAAAGGCGGAGGTAGTGGAGGTTGCTACATCTTGCATGATTGTCGTAGGGACTATTATCCTCTCTATTCGGATGTAAATTGGAGAATTGTTGCATTTGCTTGCATTTATTTCAATACTTGTGGGAGAAAATAGTTGACATTAGTTGTAGAGAGACTGCATCATCACAAGTCCATTGCTCGTATCGTCACTACATCCTCCAAGAATTTTCTAGTGAGTCAACACATTCATTAGGAGTTTGCTCGTCACTTGTCTCAAACTCATTCATTGATTTTCAATTGAATGATCCAAGTTTATTATTTAGCATGTATATGTTCATTATAATTGTACACTTATCAAGTTAAAGTTTAATTTCTTGTAGCTCTGTGGAGTTCAAATCCTCTTGCATCAAGTCTCCTATGGTCCAACCCAGGTATTTGCTTGAGTTCAAAAGTTCAAGCCAAGTTCTTTGTGATCTCGATGAGTTCAAACCCCATTCAAGTTCGAGTCTTTCGCAATGCACTTAGATCCTTTGCAATGATTCAAGTTGCTCTTGATGTGGTTCAGCTTTAGTACAATGTCCATTGTAGTCTTGCTCAATCTAAGTTTATCTTGCACTTGTTCGAGTTTGAGTATAGTTCCCTGTAATCTTTTCAAGTTCAAGTTTAAATCAAGTCTGATGTGTAGTTCATTGTGGTTCGCACCAATTAAAATTCATTTGATTTCAATTTAAAATGTTTGTTCGGTTTAGGTTCATTTGTATTCAAATCAGGTCCAAGTACGGTCTTATATTCACCCGAAATTTCGGCAGCCTCCCGGCGTCTCCCCCGTTTAGGGTAAACTATGAGAAAACTGGGCCTTTCCCACCACCCTAAGAAAAACGTGTATGGTAGGTGCCCTCTTTCAAGGACACCGCGGCCGTGTAAAGTCTTCGTCCCCACCACGCTAAGAAAAGCGTGTATGGATCTTCTACATATACCTGTTACAAGAAAAGAGCAGTTGTTTCCCCGCAGGTACAGAGCCGTATACGGGTACTTAAGAGTTGTCCCGGTCACGCTAAGAAAAACGTGCACCAGGCTTACCCACCTCGTCGTAGGCATCGCACCGGGTTCCCTTCCAACCACGCTAAGAAAAGCGTGTATGGGCGGTTTGCCGGCCCGACACGAACGTCGAGGATAGGATTTTAGGTCCAAGAGTCGCTTACCTACCTCGTTATATGTGTCGCAACGGGTTCCCTTCTCACCACGCTTAAGAAAGCGTGTATAGGTGGTTAACCGACGCGTCACGCACATCGAGGTAAGAAAGGAGAGTTTTTTTTATTATTACATCATTAATTATAATTAATCATAATTAATTATAACTAATAATAATACTTGATTAATTAACTATAATTAATTATATTAAATATAATTAATAATAGATAATTAATTGATTATAATAAATAATAAATGACTATAATTAATTATTAATAATAATAATTAATTATGATTAATAGTGATTAACCATAATTAATTATATTAAATAATAAGTAATTTATAATTAATTATATTTATCTATAGTTAATTATAATTAATTAAAGTAATTAATTACAAATGATATAATTAATTAAAATAATTAATTATGTTTAACTTTAATTAATTATAATTAATTAGTATTAATTAATATTAATTAATTAATAATAATTAATGATAATTAACCCATTAGTTATAATCAATTATAAATAATTTTAATTAAGATTAATTATAATCAATTAAATTCTTTATAATCATTTAACTAAATTAATTTTAATTAATTATAACAATTATAATTAATTTAAATTAATTAAAATTAATTATGAAGTTAATTTTAATTAATTTAAATTAATCTCTCTTCTCCCCTCGGCTCGGCTCGACGGGTTTATGGGATAAGGCCGAAGAAGCACACGAGAGGGAGAAGGCTACCTTCACTGAGAGCGAACTCCCGTCGTCGCCTCCGATTAAACAGGAAGGGAGAGTCGTCCCAGGAGCGAAGTCGCACAACACGAAGGAGCCGAAGAGGCTAGCGACAAGGAGAAAGTTATCCCCACAGCGAGCGATTCCCGTCGTCGCTCCCGATCAGAGCGTCGCAACTTCCGATCCGTCAGGAGGAGAACGTCGTCGAGGGAAGTGAGGGGTTGGAGCTAGCGTCGGGTTAGGGCAGGTGGAGTGCTCTTTTCTCTCTCCCTTTCTCTCTCTCTCTCTCTCTCTCCCTTTCTTTCAAATGAATCAGGTAGGAGGAGGCTATGGGTCAGAGACAACAGCTTGTAGCTTTAGCAGAGGAAGATTGGAGGTATGGGTTCGGTTACGGGAGATGAGCGTCGGGGTAGGGCAGTGGAATCAGAAGGGAAGAATAGTTATGGAGGTTTCAGCTTGAGTGAGGAGGGAGATTGGTTCGGCCGTATGTAGAGGTGGAGGCCGGCGGGATCAGGAAAGGTGGACGGCTAGCTTCGACAAAGGAAGAAGCCGAGATGGAAGTCGTGGCTTGCGGGGAAGTGAAGGCTCGTCGTTCTATTTAACGACGAATTGAGCGGGATTTCTCCACGCCAGAGGATGGGTGACTGTCGCATGTCTGAAACAGCGCCGAATATACAGGGTATGGGTCGCCAGGTATGCATTATTTTAATAGGATTTGGCAAGATTTGAGCAGAATCCTCATTATAGCATTTTTTATTTTATTTTTTTGTTCTGCTGCATAGGTCAACAGTGTGTTAAATCTAATTAGCGAGTTGTGCTCAAATATGCTGGCAAAGTATTACAAGTAAACCAAAACTCACTTTGGTTGATCTCAAACATAAATTTAAAGAATGAATATATTAGTAGGTAAATACGTATAAATAAGATGAAAAAATATGAAAAAAAGTAGGTGAATACGTGATGTATAAACAGTTTAAAGTATTATAAGCAGAATAAATATGGTGTGAATGAATATTATGATATGTTTATAAGTATTGTAGCTAAAAATTATTTGCTTCAAGATTATTTTGGTACTATCATATATTTCCTAGAAACCTAAAAGTTCACTTAAAAACACTACATAAGGCTTTAACTAGATCCTTAGAATTGAAGTGTATCATTAATGTTCTATTAAAACAATCACACCTATAATGAAAGTCTTTAAAGAGAAATCATTATACTTCCCTCTCTGATTTGGTATCAAGAAGACTAGTAGTGAGACTCAACATTAGGGTGAGTTAACAGATCAGCCAAGTGATGAGATTTTGATTATCTTGGAAAAGCAATCAAAAGAATTTCAACAAAAAAAAGTCCAAATGAGCGATGAACTAAATCAAGTTAAAACACCTACAAAGAAACCATTATCTTCTCTTCTAAAAATCTATCATGCATATACCAATAATAGAGTCAAGCGTAATCGAATAGATAAAAAGATCAAAATGGATCCTAAACTATTTATGGGAGGGTCGTTTTAGTCCCAATCCATCTAATGTGTCCAATTTAGTCTCTTAACTCCTCAAATTTGATCTAAAATAGTCCACTAAATTCTCAAATCTAATCCAAAATAGTTCAATGGATTTACTATTTTAAACCATATTCAAAAAGTTAGAGCATTATATTGAACATGTTTATAATCTAGAACTAACATAGCTTAGTGCAAATAGTCGTCCAAAAACTATTTTGACCTTTTTCTCCAATCGAATATGACCTTATCAAAAAATTGAAGTTTATAAATATTGTTTTGATGATGTATTAGATACAAAAGAAAAATTAACATATAATACAAGTCTATCTAATTGCATTGAATCTAAATCGGTGCCTATATGAGAACATGGATATAAACTTACAATTACACTTGAAAAGCCAAAATTTTACTATGTGCTTGAATATAAACATAATAACATCTTAATAAGTTTGAGTTTGAAATTCAGAAAGAGATTGTAACTAAATTGGAACTACCAAAGAAATTGAGTTTACTGATAAAACTGAAATTGAACCTATATCGAAACTAGATGTGGAATCGAATATGAGTGTGAATCTAAAAATCAAATATGCATTGAATTTGAAACGGATATTGAACTTAAAATCACATGTGAACCTAAACTTAAAATTGAATCTAATCTTGAGTATTACCTAATAAAACTCCTAAATATGAACCTGTAATTTTAAATACCTTGAAATTATTCTTGAATGTGAAGCTGAACAAATCGTTCTTGTTATAGTTAATGAGCCAAATGAAAAAACTAATTAAGTAAATCATGAATATGAAAGAGAAAAATCATGCCAATTAAAGTTGATAAATCAATTAAACAAACAGATTTAATGAAACTATCCATCCATATAGGCATATATTATTTGTAAGGTTTGTATATTCTTAATTTTCTATCATCTCATCATCTAAAATTTAATTATAAGTCATTATTATTCTCTATTAGGATGGATGTTAGTATTTTAGCATCTCTTTACTTCATATGATTTGCATGATTTGATAAATCAATTAAACAAACAGATTTAATGAGACTATCCATCCATATAGGCATATATTATTTGTAAGTTTTGTATACTCTTAATTTTCTATCATCTCATCATCTAAAATTTAGTTGTAAATCATTATTATTCTCTATTAGGATGGATATTAGTATTTTAGCATCTCTTTATTTCATATGATTTGCATGATTTGTAATTGTCTAATTTGCATGAAAAAAATCGTAGGAAACAAACTATTAATTATAAAAACTTTAAGTCTACGGCAAATGTAAATAGGCAATACGTGTAATTCAAATCAAGTGAAAAGCTTATAGTATATCTAAATCAAGAAAAAAATCTTATGGGGACCTTTAAAAATTTAATTGCAAGAAAGATAAGCCACATAAAATCAAACAATATATTAGGATGCATACTTATGAAATAAAAATTTCGAGAAGCTTTGGTACTACTCTAAATTTCAATGCCTCTAATTTTACTTTATTTCGTAAACTAGCTACCAACGTTTTTATTTCCCTCTCCTTCGAATGAATTCACATTCATCACCTTACCAAACTTATTTAATCATCTTGTTCCAAACATAACTTATCTCTAGTTATTATACTCATTACTGATGGTGGATATCACAAATTTCTTATGCCTTGGGATGAAAATTTATTTGTAATGACTCAGATTACTTGACTGACAGCACAACAATTTTACATAGGCTTGCATAACAAATCTCAAATAATTAATTCATTGGACAAATTTTTTTCTAGCCGAGCAATTGATGCACTGCCCGTGGCTGTAGCTACTTCCAAATATGATTGATTCTCTTGTTTGGCACTACTGCAGAATTTAACATTTTCCTTATGTGGCACTATAATAAATTGCGGGTAGCCTTACAAGACTTTCCTTCAGCAGGCTTCATTCCAAGGCAATAGCAATAGGCGACTCCTTGGTTTCCTTTTGTAGCATTGTTTCCTTGTTCAGTTCCAGTTACTACAGGGTGAACCACAAGATAGTCTTCCCTATATGAAAGTAGTTTTCCTTCTTCGATTGTTATTTATAGAGTTCTCACATGAATTTGTTTTGTGTGGTTTCCTTCTATAGACTTCATGTTAAGTTTTTCTTCTATGGATTTTTATAGGCCCTTCATATGGATTTGCTTTGTGCAATTTTCCTTCCTTCGACTTAATGTGCTATCACTTGCAGCTTTTCCTTACTTGACATTGGTGGTTATTTCTTTATTGTTTTCTTTTTTACAAGACTCATATTATGAGTTGCTATTTTGCCTAGGATGAGTCGGAAACTCGCTGAAATTTGGGTGCAATAAATTGTTACTTGTATTTTTTTATTGGATCTTAAACAATTTTGAGAAATTTATTATTTAGGCTCATTCGTGGGCTCTATATAAGATTCTTAAGGAACACAAAATATATAAAACATTCTATGGTGAAATAAAATTTTTATTTCCTCTCAATTCTTCTGTCTTTGTTCTTGGATGTAAATTTTTTCTGCACTTCATAAGTATCGACAACTACTTTCAGAGAACAAGTCTCCTGTACTAGCATGAGGCTTGGATGTCCCACTTGATATTTCATATCATTATCCTTTCTATTAACTAGTTTTGTGATAGGGGTATACTAATAGGAAATACTAGAGTTCGCAAGTAACCTTATGATAATACTTGAGTTCGCAAGCAAACCTAACCCAAATTGATGAACAAACAACAAAGTTACTGCTGTTTCAGCAGGAAAATAGCCAAATCCAGTAGAAAACAGAGAAACTAACGAGAAATCTGAAGAAAATTAAAGCAAATAACTTGTATTCCACTAGTAGATGAATAACAAACAGCAACGATACAGGATTCTTCAATTCGAGAGGAAGAAAACTCTCCAAAATCTCTAGCCGAGAAGACTAGAGCCCAAGCCTCCAAGAAGATCCCAAATTTTCAGCAAAATTCAAGATGAAACCGTAATTCTCCCCTTAGCCCCTAATTAACTCCAAAGGAAAAACACAAAATCCCTAAACAACCCTTCTATTCAAAATTTTCCTCCAACACTTGATTTAATCCATGTTTGGGCCCACAAGGGCTTCCGCCCAACCCTCACCCCCGTTCCGCCCCATGTGGGGCCGCCTGGAATAAAACAGGACAAGTCCAGGTTGGACCTGTTCAGCCGGCCCCTTCTGGGCCGGCCTAACATATACATGTGAGATTTAAGTTTTGTTCTGTTTGACACTGTTGACCTCGTTTTCGATCACATTTTACTTGAGCATGTTTATTTAATTTGATTGAGCATCGTCGAGCTCGATTTGCATTCAAAACGACTCGAATCGAGTTGAATTGGACTCGACAAGGTTTGATTAAATTTAATTGACGCTCGATTGATTAGATCGAACCCCGACGAGCCTAGTTTGAGTCGAATCGATGTTGATTTGGGTGTAATTTTACAAAATTTTTTTTATCAAATTAAATTAAACCCAAATTGACTCGATTTGAGTCAATTTGAGTTCGATTTGAACCCCAAATTAAACCCAAATCATTTTTTTAATGAATATTTTAAAAATAATAATAATAAAATAAAATAAAATCATTTTTTGCTCTCAGATGCTGCCTCAGTTTGGAGCAGAATACGAGCAGCCACAGTGGATATCAAGGCGTCGGGCACAGCATTCGTCGCAAAAAAAAACTCTTCGAATCCCGCGTAATGGAGAAGAAAACGAAGAGGCGAAGCTCTCGGGACTCTTCCATTGGGATGAATACACTAGAGGCGGAGCTTTTCCTGGGATGAGACACGAGACATTGGGCCTTCCTAAAGCATTGGCATTCCAGCTCTCTCCCATTCGGATCCTCACTCTCCCTATTGGTCTCTCTTGTTTGCAAGGCAGCCGAACCCCCCCTAGCTCCCTCTCTCCACCCCTCCTCTGTTCGCACAAGCAAGAGGAGCCGAAGCCCCTCTCTCGCGTGGAAGCCGAAGCCCCTCCGACGCCGCCGGCCCTTCTTCTTCGGCAAGGTGGTTTCATTTCTTCTTCTTCTTCTTCTTCTTCTTCTTTCTTATCTCTCTCCCTCCTTCTTTAAAAGAAGATAGTGATGATGAATGATTGATTCATTTGATAAAATTGTTTCATTGAAAGTAAACTTTCATTCTTTGTAAACAAGCTTGTATATTTTTGTTGTTCTTTAGTTCATCCATAAATAGCTCATGAGACAGACAAAATTTTGTGTACTAATTTATGTAAATTTGTGTGTTTGGAAATGAATTTTTGTTATAAAGTTTGTGTTTATTTATAACTCATCTTGTGATAGGTTATTTAAAAATTTTGTGTATAAATTGTGAGTGATTATGAGAGCTTGTGTTGTTTTTTATCAAAGGCATGCATGTAAGGTGTTCGTGTTAATGCCTATGAAGAAGTAATATGAATTTAGAACAAGCAATGGTCCCTTAGCAAGTCATATTTACATATCTTATTACATAATGAGCTTGAGTTTATTAGTTGGTATATTGTTTAAAAAAAAAAGGCATGTGTTATTAAGGTTCCACTTGAGTTTAGTATCTTTGGTCGAATGCCTTGTTATTTAGAAGCCCCCATGTTCTCCTTTATATGTATATTAGCATTGAGTGAATGTACTCCTTACTTAGAGGATATCTAGATCGTTTTGCTTCAAGCTTTGATTGAATTTTAAACAATAAAAAAATATATGTTTATTAGAAGATAAATTCTCCTTATCATCGAAATCAACGGCTACTTTTCTTAAAGCAAATTCCTTGTAGAAATGTTTGAACAAGACAAAAAAAAATTGATTTCTTATTGGAATGCTTGTTAAATCGGTTTTGGAAATGTAGTGATGGATTTCTTGTGATATATATTTTGAGGGCGAACTGAAGAGCATATGTTTGAACTTATCTTTCTCTTTCGAAATTTTATGATCATCGATATCCTTCAATAAAAAATGTTTTATTTAAAAAAAAAAGGGGGGAAGTCATTTAATGTTCAAAAATGGTAATCAAATTCGATAACCTAAAAGATAGTTATATGTGTTAAGTCGTATAAATTAGAGTTCGCATATGCTAGAATTCCCCCCTAAATTCATCTTGATTGAGCTCGAATAGAATCTGAAATTGTTCATGATAAACTCGAAAGCAATATATTGAAGTATTTGTTAGACTTATCCTGCTTGAAGACAAATAAAATTTGTAACTGTTTTTTTTTTTTGTTAAATTTAAAAAAATATGTATATAAAGATAAAATACTATGACTTGCTCCTAAATTTACCTTATTTAGAGTTGAACAAAAATCAAAATTATTCATAATAGAATTGAAATTAGTATTACAAAATTTTCATGATTGAAAACTCATCCAAATGGAGTCTTTTATATGTTAGTTCGTTAGATCCTTGTTAAATATTTTATATAAAATTTTGTACAGATTCATGATGCTTCCTATTTGTATCTTGAGTATGTTGAAAGTTATGTACTATGCCTTTACTACAATACATGATTTGTAAGTATATTCCATGAATGCGTTATGTATATTGTGATAACATATATTTATACCTACTCGACATTGTATGAGCGCAAAGGCTTATATCTATGTTATATAATTTCATTGACTTTGTGTTTCGACCATAAACATGCATAGACTCAATATAGAGATACTTCGTTGATGATGCGTATATATATTCAATATCATGTAAAGGTAGATATTTGTAGTTACATTAATTTACTATCTTCATATCCTTGCATCACTCTTGTATATTGAATAAGGAAATTAGTATGCTAATTAGTGCATAAAATATCTTGCATGAATATTTATATAAATGATAATTGTTTTATATGAAATTGAACCAGGTGATTGTTAATTATTTATCATGTTAAATCTCACTATACATGCCCTATCAACTCTCACTTGTAAGATTGAACTTAGAGGCTATGTGAATATTTAATATTAAAATGGGACTAGTAAATTAAATGATTAGCTACTTTTGTATGTCTACGGTCACTTTGTATAAAGATAAATACATGTGTTAGTAGACTTTTATGTATTTTATGTCTAGCTTGTTCCTTTGTTAGCTTTCTCCAAGTATCTTAGTAAGCACTTACATGTTTTATGCATGATTTCTCCATATATACCACAATAATGAATTTCTATTTTTGCTGATTTTTTTTTAAAAATGATTCATATGTAGTTATCCTTCAAACTTCATATCAGAAAATTCTTTTAATGCTTTATTTCCCATGATGATATGTATATGATAGATATGTACAAATATTGCATTATTTAGTATTTAAATTCTTGTTTATCTATATTTCTTTATGAATGGCATCTACGCTCACCTATATATCTCTCTTTTGTTTTGTCTTGCGAGGTACATTGAGTCTTGCATATGTGTTGGTCGTTGAGTCGTTGCATGGGAGCTTTTAAGTGGACACGCCTGGTCAGGTATACCTTGATAGTCCTGTAGAGACCTCCAAATGTATGCCGAATGGAAAACACTTCAGCACACACATTGTTGACTGCTTCTACTTTCCCGCCCAAATATAATCGGTAGGATGTTTAGTTAGCCGGCCATAGGTTAGTTCACTAACGAAGCTTTGGCCTTGTGGGCCAAAGCTTGCCCCCTTGTCATGAAACCTAGAGACCCTTAGGGTCATTTAGGCCTGTAGTGTAGGCCTCCTACTTGTGTCATTTGCATCGCTTTTCCCACACGAAGTGGGCACCATTAGGATGATTTTCTTTGGGTTTAAAATGATTAAATAACTCTAAAAGATTATTTCTTAATGATTTTTTTTTAGCCTTTAAATTTGTCTTCCATAAACATGTTAAGAAAAATATATAAAATAGAATAAAATTTTGAGCTCTAGTATGTTTAGGAAGATCTGTAGGTTAGCATTGTTTGTTGGATATCCTTGTAAATAATATGTTTAGCTTTTTCTTATTTTTGAACCTAGGGTAGCACCTCTTCTTTCAAAGTTCATTTGCTCCAACATTGTAAAGGATCTTTAAAAGCCATTAAAATAAGTTCTTAATGAACTTCTATCTTCTCTTAAAATTTGTAAAGAATCAATCCAAAAGATAATCAGCAACTAAAATTTACTAAATAACAAACATAAACCTAATAACGAGATGATTACTTGGCAACCCGGGCCTACGAGGCTATTAACTTAGCCCCAAGGAGGGTGAAATAAACCTCATGACCCTGATTTAACAAGGGTAATCATTGCTAACCTAAATAATTGGTAATAAATGACCTACAAATTAAATGTTGCAATTTATATCCTAACCAATCCAAAAAAATATAAAGAGCGCATATCAAACCTAAAATATTAAATACTAAATATGACTAATAAAAGGTAAACCAACTCTCCAACGCTTAATAAAATATCAAGATACTAAAATTTAAATTTGAACTAAAAATATATTAACCTTAAGTAAATAAGTGAACTTCTTAAAGGAGCAAATGAATTTCAAATTATACTTTAGTGCCTCAACCTATTTTGGGTTTGTGTTTATCTTTCTATGTTTTTCCCTTGATATACATGAGGTATATAGGATGGACTACTTCGGGCTGCGGGGCTAAGTGTCCTAAGGAGGCCATGTCCTCGAGCCTGACGGCACAACGCCACGTACCTTGTGCTTTAAGGGATAAATACTTAAAGATATACATGAATCATCTCTTTTAAAAATTTAAAGCCACCCTTAGGAACCTAAACTAATTTTCTTAACCACCCAGTTGTTAAACTTTAGGTCCGGTAGGACCTATACACATCTATAGGTAGGGAGTATTTCTATTCCCATGTCACCCTTTAAAAATAAATTTACCTTAGATATAGGAAGCTTAGGATTTTTTTTTTATGGTGGGCAATAGGCTCATCTTAGTGGTGTCACCTATAAGCCTTACCTCGAGTCTTAGATTACCAAGGGTGGATTAACCAACCTTTGCCACCTTATAATTTCAGCCTTGATTAGGAGTAGGATTGAGGATGGGCCATTTGCCCCTCAATTCTTTATAACCTTAGTATATGTTAGGGCCTAAGTCTTTGGGCTCTTAATAATCTAACAATCAAGAATTTTAATCCTAAAACTAAGTATTAATTAATCCACCATAAATTATTAATTACTTAAAGAGAAACTTAAGGGTTAATAAAATAAACAATAAGAACTTGACCTTGAAATTTAAACATTTTATCTAATTTGGGGTAGTTAGGTACACCTTTTTGCACACACTTAGGTGCTGGGTAGGACACTTTTTATAGGCATCCTAAGGTAGGGTGTAGCTAAGATAACCTTTTATATTTTCTTTCTTTTACATTTTGCATATGTGATGATATGATGATTGTTTCTGGTTTGACTTGTTTTTGGATGCTTTCTTTTCTTTTTTATTGATGAGTGGGCAGTTGCTCTTAAGTGGTTAGAAGATTTTTAGAGATATCTTCTGCAGGTGGCCATGTTCCTAAAGGGCAACAAAAATGCTGCTTAAAATCATAATCATAAATATATTTGCAACAGGTACTACGAGGAATGCTAAAGCCCTTAGAAATATGGCCCTAAGGATTAGGTTCTGGATGATGTATAATTATTTATTGTAACTGTGCTGACATTTTTTTTGTAGGGATTTCATGTAATTTTCTATTTTTGAAATTGTAATTTGATTCAAGAGTTGTAAAAATCTAAAATAAGGCAATTTTAAAATAATAAGTATCCAAAGAGAAAAGAAAGTCCCTTGCAAGGAATTTCTTTTCATTTGGGTATCCTGTTGGAGGGTGTACCACGAGAAGATTGAAGAAAATAGATCCATAGGAGAATCAAAAGATGAAGACCAACATTAAAAAAATGCCTTATTTTTAAGATTTGTATCATTTCTTAGGAGTAGAATCCAGGTTATGGTTGGTGGAGCATGGCCACCTTTACTTTTCTGCACTTTGAGTTGTATAATAAGTGGCACTTGCCACGGATTTTGGACATTTTGATTAATATTTTGATGGAGTGTTTATCTTGTTTGCGCATTAGAAATGCATGCTTTTTCCTAGGTTTCTTACTTTGTTTTGCTTGGGGGTGGCTCGGACGGAGTCCTTACGTTAGGCTCTTTAGGATGTTAAATTTTATATAAAGCTAAAATTTACTTAAGCAAGATAAAAGTGAACATAGAACTTAAAAGAAATCAATCTTCTTAAAAAAAAAATATTAATGCATGATTCCTTTAAAGGGTTATTTTTTTTTTAAATTACAATAAGAAAGCCCTGTTCACTTCACAGTGACTACCGGCCAATCCTGATTGGCCCTACCTATATCATGCATAGCCTTGAGTCAGCATATAGATTTTTTTTTATAACATAGAGGGATAGTTAATTTTGCACAAAGCATAGTACCATTCATGGTCGGGCTTAATGCCCACTTCCTTTTCTGTGCCTCCCACCACTCTTGCATTTGCATAAGACTGGATATCATGATTTTTATACGCTAGGTGGAGTTTAGCTGGTACCTCTTTCCGAGTAGGGTGGTAAATCCAGGTCGGGGCTACTTAGATCCCTAGTGGAGTTTAAGTTATAAGTCCCCTTTGTGGTGTCTTACATTAGTTAGGTCGTGGGCGTTAGTACCTGGTGTACGATACACCCCTTATAGATCTAAGATCAAAGGCTGGCGGTATTAGTATACCGTTGCATGCCTTATCGGTGGGTGAGCTCTCCATTCTTCGGAGGCTATAAATCCTACCCATCTGCGTCACTTTGATGGCGCCACCTCCATCTTTCTCTCACGCATGTGGTGTGAAGTGATTTCTTTTTCCAGTTTCCTTTAGTAAGATCGGTCAGATGCTTATATGATCCGTGTATGTTAAAAATAGCTAGTCGAGCCAATCTTCTTTGTATTAGGAGAGCCTAGAAATTCCCTATGCGCCAAACCCCTGGAGAGAATAATGTAGCGTCCTTAATCGAGAGTTTTCTTAGGCTGAGGTCTAAGATGTAATTAACCACTGGGGCTTGTGCCCGTGGGAAATCGATTCCCACATCAAATAAACTCCATTCGAGCTAATGTATCGGATGGAGGAAATCTCGTGATTTGATCAGGTCATGCATATTATTATCCATCGAGGTGTGTCGGTGAAAGCCACTATCCTCCATGGCTAATCGTATATATGATCTCATCTGCCCTTCCATTGGCCTGCAATCGTTTCGTCCTTCAGGATGATGCGGCCGCATTCTCTGCATTCTGTTCCCCCGCTAAGCGGTGTTCCTTTCGGAGGCCCACAGACACATATCCGAACCCTTTTTTGTGGTATTGAACATTGATTGTTAGGGTATTTTATTCTCACAAAATTTCTTGTTGATTTTGAAATTTTGATGATAGTCAAATCATTATTTGGAATGAACTAGGCTTGATTTCGCACTAAAAGCGATTAATCTTTATCAAAGCTGAATGTTAGCAATCTATAAATTGTGAACTTAAGGTGTGCTTCATTGTGTAATTCATCTTAGGTTTGCATTATTGAATCATAACCACAAAGGCATCCTACATCATATTGCTAGTCCTATCAATAATAATATTAAGTAAAGAGATGCTATGTTACGTAACCAAGAACCAAAAAAAAAAAAATCTCAATGTGCTGGTACTTAAAAAGATAAATAGAGTATGAAAGATAAGACTTAATGGCTTCATATGACTATGTATTACATCTAATCCTTTTGTGCTAAATAAGCAAGCCAACTCATCAAGACCTTTTTTTGTGTTGTGAGTTGGGTGGTATAGCATTACTCCAAAATAAAAGATCCAAACATATTGGTTGTATCAATATTTATCAGCAATTAATTGTATCCAAGCATATGAAATTCATTACTATATTTGATTGTCGAATATAATTCTACATCTGATTTTGTTCAAGCCTAATTTGCATTGGAGTCTAAATCTGATTTGCATCATATAACTCTAGGTATACTACCAAGCAAGATTACCAAGAAAAATCAAGAGCTTGGTTTCATGTTTTATTTATTCCTATCATGCTATATTTTTGTTGTGCCCTTAAATCTCAAATGATTGATGTGTTAAAATTTTCAAATTGTGATTTGTGCCTATGCTTCCTAATTAACGTATTAAAGAAGCCCTTCAATTTTTTTATATTCAAAATGAACTTTAATGCTCGACTAAGGAATCATTTTATTAAAACAAAATTGACGAGTCAATAAAAGAATCACTTTATTATCCTAACTCTCCTGACATTTTTACTAGATCATGGTTAGAGAAATGGAGCTCTCCTCTCCATTAGAACAGAAAGGAGGCTTAATCTTTTTGGTCGCTCCTTATTCCAGCAACTATCATACCAGACTTATGCATTTCCTTGTTAGCACTGCAATGTTGAAAGGAGCACTTCGATGAAGATATATTAGCTAAATTTAACTCAAGGTATGCGAGATTTTTTCTTAAATTTTCATTGAGTTATAAAGCCAGGACAACAATCCAAAGCCAACATTTTTCCATACCTACAGGCTAGAACTTCATGCAGAGAGATCATTGTTGACCTATACACTAAGAACGAAAAAAAGAGGCGAATTTGGCGACTCAAGTAATGGCAGTTGGACACAACACACCACTTAAGTGGTCAAATGACCTCCGATCGCCAAACAAACTGCGCTGTTGCGCTGTTGCAATCAGATAGTAAAATTTGCCTAAGAGGGAGCCCTCGCAATCAAATCGGGCGAAAGCGGTCGAAATCGGCGACCGACACTCGAAATTGACGCGTGACGCTGCCAAACGACGTCCGATCACAAAACTGATTTTGCCGTTGTGTTCAGAACGTCCAGGTCATGAATAATGACTAAAATTTCGCTCAACAAAAATTGTGCTAGGAAAATGACGTATATCCCAAGGCAAAATAAGTGCGGATTTCTAGAAAACAGCGAGAAAATCGAGGCATTTTAGATTATTTCTTTTAATTTTTTTTTAAAATAATAATAGTAATAATATTAATATTAATAATAATTAAAAATAAAAAATTAGAAAAAGTACGCCGCTTATCTGCAGTCCGGCACCGAGACCGTCGCAGGATTCTTGCTCAAATCGTGCTTCGATCGGACTCTGCCTCGCCGTTAAAACGAGATCGAACTAGGACTTCAGTTTTTTCCTTCGATTTCACGAGCTCACTCCTGCCTCCCTTCGCTGAAGCTGATCCCTTCACTGTACTTGACCCCGCCTCCTCAAATTCCCGACCACAGAGCCTCCCAATCCAACTGGTCGGACCTCGCCCCTGCCAAATCCGACACCACCAGCCGACCACTCGATCCCGATCAGTCAACTGGCCTTCTACCTTAATCCAGTTCTTCCTCAAGCCAGGAACATCTGCTTTGATTTCTCCCAACCCATCCTTCACCCGATCACCAAACCGGACGAGCTGCTCACTCCCGATCTACCTCACATAAACGAATCGACCCCCAAGCCCGTCCGACCTTGCCTGTCGAGCTATCTTCGACCTCTGACCACAGTTCGACTCATGCCAACACTTCCGAATCTCGTCGCCCTCCTATGCCGAAGCCGAACTACCAAGCCTCCTCCAATTCCTCCCAATCCAACCGAATCACAAGACCCTGCCACTGGCCTGTCGTAGCTCTCATCCATGATCTGTTCTGCTCGCTTCCAACAGCCCGAACTCCACAACACCAGCAGCAGCTGAACTTGCAGATCCAACCGGTTGAACCTCATGCCTCTGCTTCCTCCCTACTATGCCAAATCCCTCTTCTTCTTTGTATGCAAATCCTCCTCACCCAACTCCTCATTCACAGTAACCCGAGCCCTTCTCCTCACTATTCAAATAATTTCCAACCCATCAACCGATCCAGCTCAACCACAGCCCACTTCAACCATACCCAACCCAACCAAAAAACCACAAAGCAGCCCCTTATATATATATATATATATATATATATATAATTATTAATTAAAAGTATTAGTTATTAATATTAATAATATTATTACTATTTAAAAAATAATAAAAAAAGAAAAAAAAAGAGAAGAAAAGAAAAGAAAAAGAAAATTTACTTTTTGTGCATTTTTCTTCATCACCGTCACAGTGACACTGTTGCCTTCGCTTCTCTCGTCAAGGTATAACGACTTCAAAACTAAAAAAAAATTCTCAAATGTCTATTTCCGATGCTCACGGCACGCCGGAGGACCACCTATACACGCTTTTCTTAGCGTAATGGAAGGAAGCCCGATGCGAAGCTTGCGGCTAGGCGGATAGGCCCTGTACACACTTTTCTTGGCGTGGAAGGGACACTCCTAAGTACCCATGCATGTGCTTCTATGCCTACGAGGAAAATTGCAAATCTTTCAAACAGGCACCTCAAAGGCCCATACATGTTTTTCTTAGCGTGGTGGGATTAAAAAAAACACGATCGCAGTATCACCCGATACCTACCATACACGCTTTTCTTAGCATGGTGGGAAGACCCAGCTCCTCAAAAGTCCCCTAAACAGGGGAGACACCCGAAGGCTACCAAATTATTCAGTGAAACAGAGGACCTAGACTTAAATAATATGAACAGGGAACAGAACTTATAATTATAGGGAACTAGACCTTAATGCATATTTGAAATAAAAATGTAACCAACTAAAAACTTGCAATATAAAAGCAAAACCTGATGCAAGTTGAATGCAAATGAATGAATATAAAACTTGTGGTGGACAAAGAACTTGCAAACACCACTCGCTTACGAGTAATAATGAAATTGTAAAGAACACAACCTGAGTTCATGCTATGATGTGATGCCTTTAATGGATAATGCAACTCACATACAAATGATAGCAACTGGTTCACAATGCTTATCTCGATCATGCAAGTAGTAGTTTTCCTACGAGTCAAGTTGTCTTTGTGGAGTTTGAGACAAATGCATCCCACATGACAATCAATAACATTCATTTGCAAATAAGCATGGTGAGTTCCCGGTAAGCATGATAATGTACACAACATTCTACAAGCAAGATCAAGAAACCTGCAATGAATACGAGCTCCTACGAGCCACTGTAAGAGGCCCGTGATGCATACAGTGGTCATGCCTACAAGCAACGATAGTGGATGTATTGCAAGTATGGTGGACTCTCTACATGCATGACTAAAAAGATTCCAGCAAGTGTGACACACTGCCCCACACTACCTACAGGCAAAAGCAACGAACCTATAATAAATGCAGGCACCTACAAGCCACTGTGGGAAATTCATCGTGTACACAGCGGTCCACATACGATGGCTAGTGACCTTTGGATATCCACTGATGACCTACAGACATTCAATAAAGCTTGCAGTGCACAACGACTTGCATGCAGAAGCCACAAATGACCCGTAGGCAACGCTACGACTCACCTATATACAAAAGCAAGGAGTTTATAGTGAAGACTGCAGATTACTAATAAATAGAAACAGGAAAATTCTGACACCGGGTCGTCGTGTCGAATATATTAACTCATTTATAAATGAAATGTGGAGGACTCCTGATGCATCGTACAACGCATTTGCAAGCAGAGATATATTCCTACTAGCTAAATTTGAAGAAAATGACAACGTGTAGAGGATTAAATGAACTAAACTACACTGTCGGTTAGCAATAAATGAAGCGCAACGTCATGCCACCGGATCCGCAACATTAGTACAAGCAGATAGAAGGCATCTACGGGCTTTTAAATAGAATGTTGCGCAAACTCAAATGACAATCATTCACACAGTTGATTAGTGTCAAACACTTTAAAATGTCCTCCTACATGTATTGCAATAGGTAGAATGTTTCATTCAAGCATGACATCCAGCATTACAAGATGCATTATGCTGTAGTAGTGCATCACATTAATATGGAAGATGTATCATGTAAAATAAGCACACTACACAACATGCAAAATATATCATGCGAGTACTCGCTCCAACGTATAGAATGCAATGTGCAAGTGTATAGAATGCAATGTGCAAGTGTACGACACAAACATATTATAACTGTATGTAATTAGGAATGAGTAGGCATATTGCAGGCATCCTCATCTAACATATGAATGTACTAGATACATACATATTATTGCATTATGCATCGTGTAAACACATCATGCAGGATGCAAATACACGTACCAACACACAAATAGAAACATTAGTGTGTATGCATAACATGAAGATGTGTTGCATACGTCTACTGCATTGCATATAAATAGCTGCCACAAATATATCATGCAAAATGCATTTAACAACATGTACCCGCACGGGCCCCGATGAGCATGATGTTTGCACATGTGTGATGTCTAAGGATGTTGCGTGGGTCAAAAAATAAACTTAAGTTCGAGTATGATCCTTCTATGTGAATAGATAGGAGTTGAAAGGACTCGAACCATCAAACAAATGTACAGTCGCAGAGCCGACCGGGATATTTATTTTATACGTTCATATTAGATTTTCAATGATTCACTAATAAAAGCATAACGCCGACAACGAACCCGATCCTCTATCATCAAGTAAACAGAGTCGACAATGTTCAACAGATAAAATGAAATAGCCCATAAATATCCCCGATGATGGTCATGTTGACAGAAAATCTCAGTCGGAGGAGATCCCAAACATTTAAAATACCTCCCAAATTTCTATAAAACACAAGCATCTAAATTGACTTTAACGTCACCCCTAATGACCGTGTTGAATGTAAATCTCAACCGGACAAATATCCGTCAAAGACTCAAAATCCTATATCCATTGATAATATCAATATTTCAAATCTAAATTCAATTATCAAACACTTAAAGCAAAATATACATCCACCCTCTGCAATAGTTTGTTGAGGTAAACAAATTTGAAAATCACTTTAGCTTACGAAGAGCAAATATCTGGTCGAGAATATAACTATGATTCATTCTCAAACCGTCTATTGCCAG
The DNA here is from genome assembly GCA_019925795.1 of Dendrobium chrysotoxum. Lineage (NCBI taxonomy): Eukaryota > Viridiplantae > Streptophyta > Magnoliopsida > Asparagales > Orchidaceae > Dendrobium > Dendrobium chrysotoxum. The sequence continues at coordinate 74,047,590 of CM034315.1, forward strand.
TAAGGACGTAGTATGTGTCCTCTAATCGGTGGTTTCACTGTCAAATCGCATCATAGGTAAACATTTATAATTGAGACCCTCTGACTGGGTGTTTTTTTTTTTTGCTAAATGACACCATTAAATTACGATCATAATCAGAGCCCGTATGTTCCCCAACAGCGCTAAATCCTTGAGTAATGAATCAATAGTATATAATCGATAAGGCATAAAGACCTCTGTTAACTAAGACAGATTCAAATTTGTCCCCTTAGACAAACATTCACCCTAGGTCGACCAAGTACCATTAGACGAAGAAACCCATGGTTGTCGACAAGGATACTTCTGTCAGGTTGGGTCGACTACCTCTTATGATTAAGTAGACTAGGGATCATGATGACCCGAGAAGATGGAACCATTAGATCAGGTCTATCATCATTACCCCCACCATCCGCTTTAAGTACAAGGTGATGAATTTTTAATTTTAAATATTAAATTTTTAAATATCAAATCATGTTGCTGCTATACATCAGATACTATGTATATGTTTGACGACTAGCCTTAATCGAAAATTCTCTCTCGCTATTGGGAGCAGTAGTTAACTATAGGAGCTTGCGCCTATAGGAAACTTGAACTCAGATCATAAAGTCCTTGCAAAATGAGGGCGAAATCTCTGGGTAATGTCTTATTCAAAACCCAATCTGCCTTCTGAAAATTTGCCTCGGAACTTAAACGTTAAAACTCTCATTGACGACCCGAAAAAGAAAAGGGGCTGCAGAGAGGCCGGGGTGCGAATTTTCGGAGCCCAAAATCATGATGACCAGAACCCTAAATAAAAAAAAACGTAGTTTGTTTGGCGTTGCCAACAACCACTTTGTTTCTTTCCTTAATAGTTCAATACATTGATGATGCAATTAAATAATATCAGAAAATCTATCTCAAAAAATTAAATCTAAAGATTATAAAATTGATATATAACCATTATGATTCCAAGAAAATAGTTTTGTATGGTGGTTAAACTTTTGGATTTGGGCCTTTAGAAGATGAATGAAGAGATTGCATGATGCAGCCTTGATCTAAATACAATGTTTATTTATTGCCTTTTAGCTATTTCCCTGCACTTTTGATCCATAGAAACTGCCATAGCAAAGTACTATTCATCTAGTCATATCTCCCTCAACATAGTCTTACTTCTATTCTCATATAAATTCAAGTGTATGCCCAACTCTACTTCAATCAAAATATAAAAGAAAAACAATCCGTAGCAGGAAAAAGAAGTTAAAGGAAACCTTTATTTACCTTCAGAAGACTCAGGCAGGTATTTGGCAAGTCGATATTTCTGCAAACAATCAAAACAATAACGCATGTCTTGCAAAAACGTTATACAAAACTGGACTATTACTTAAACTAAGAAACCTGCAAATGACTCTTGATATGGTAGATTGTCAATCCATCATAATCCATCAGTTTTAAGATACCCTTTGGAGTCGCCTCTACCAAATTAAAAAAAGAGAGAGAGATTTCATCAAGGTTTTCATTATTAGAAGAAATCATCTACAACTTGACAAAGCTCTTCCATGTGAGTGGAAAGTTTCTTTACTTACTCTCTGCGCCTCCAAGGCAATTCACGCATGCAACAAATTTTTCATGAAGATCAGGTGTCCACCTAATTCGTGTTTTACTTGGAACAAAACTTCCTGAATTAGGATTGTATGAAGTAATAGGAACAACTATGGAGGCCTTTGAGTATTTCTTAACATTTTGAAGCTGGAACTTTGGACTTCTCATCAAAGAGTTTTCAAGATTGTATCCGACCTTCAACAAAAGCCATCAATTAGAACATGCCATTTCTAGTACAGAGCTTCAAATATCTGCATTAGGAAAATAAAATGCTAGATAGAACTAAATATTTTGCTCTTCAAGTGATGAGCAACAAACTATCAATAAAACTTACAGAAGATCTATTAACCGTTTCAACTGATACTAACTGTCTTTTATCCAAGTTGGAATCAAGGCCTTCTTCGGTGCTTTGAGCAACCACTTGAGCCAGAATATCTTGATGATTTCTGTAAAGAAGCTTTTGCCTCTTATCACAAACTGCAGAGTTTCCACATTCATGTAAAGGGAACCTGACATCTGATTCCAATGTCTCCCATGAATGAGAAACATCTCTTTTCTTCTCTGGTCTGAGAGAGAACTGTGAAACCGGAGAAACATGAACTGAGAAATCTAAGGAATTTATGGGTGGCTGATATGATACCGATGGGTAGCTAACTTGGTGCTCAAACTGGGGAAAATCCATCAAGTATTCAGCTGAAGAAAAGGTAGACGTGGTGGATCCAATAGAGTTAGGAAAAGCACTTGAGCTATGACAAGGAGGCATTGCTGAGCCTTCCTCAGAATAAGAAAAGAGATTGGAGGAGTTGAGATTGTTTTTCCATGGACTACAATTGGATAACAAAGAGGGGCAATTAAATTTTTCACAAGAAGGGTTTACAAACTTAGAAGAGGAGCAATTCAATGACCCATAGGTAGGTTCATGGCATCCAATCTTCTTAGTGTTCATTTAGAACAATATGAAGCTACTTGAAACGTCAATAAACTTGAGAAACAACGAAGGAGTAACAACAAACTGCCGGGTATCAAAAACTTATTATTTCTTGGCTTTTATTTATATTAAAACAAATAATGCACCACCTGAAAGAAAAAAGCAAGCTGCCCACCCACACTGCTGCCAAATTTCAAAGGTTCCACTAGAAGAATCTATTTCTTATATTCCATTAAGCTTCATATTGAAGATATGGAGGGGAAAAAAAAAGTTAAGGGAATAATCACATTTTAGTCTAATTACTTCTGATAAAGATTGAGATAAAGAATGCATTCTTAAAGAGCACTAAAATAAAAATAGAAATGACACATACTGAGAAAACAACAATGAATACAGAATGAAAAGAGAATGAAGAAGATTGAATGGAAATTGTGTTGTGCTCTAAGAACATTAGGTATTATCATATCTAATTTATAACATGTGATAATTATTTAAAGCAGAAATCTTTAGTATTTATTACTGTATTGGATTCTCATTATTGAGGATATACTTCACATTGTGTTTTCCTTTATTATTCATTTTGTGTAGCTATATATAGGCGCATATTTGCTTTTACTAAAACGCTAATTAAGAAAAGATGCAGCTATTTTATATGTTCTACATGGAATCAGAGTAATGATCTAGCCCTATCCTCTATTGCTCTCTCTTTGTTTTCTCTCTCATTTGGGATCAACTGCCTAGTCTTTCTTCTCCAGGCCTGCTAACCCATGTTACCTGTTGATGGCACTCCAACACCTTTACTCACCAACCCTTGTATTGATCCTACATGATCCACTCACAGGCCCTTCCTTCTCCTTGTAAAGTTGTACGCCCATCTCAATAGAGACTTGAATGCCGCACTCTCCTTATCTCTAGTCACTGTCAATCTATTTCCCATCCTTGAATTGAGCTCTCATTGTCTATCATCCTAACCAATCATGCATCCCTTTGATAGTTACGTAACCTGTTGGTTGTACTCCTTACAGTTTGTCACATAAGCAACCCATCAAGTAGAATTCCTTTGTTATCCCCTATAGCGGCGACAAGCTTCCCATCCTCAAACAACAAATGACCACCCATCTCCTCCAACAAACCAGAACCACCACCACCTCTCCTTAATCAACATTGCCACCACTTGCTCACAAAGCAGACCAAATCTCTGTTCTCTCTGATCTCACACATAAATCTCTCCTCCTCATTTCAACCTATAGGAAACCATCGTACTTTACCAGAAAACCTTATAATTCTATTCTTCAACAACCAACACCTTCTTCTACACACCCTTTACAGCATATCACCAACAATCCCAACATCTCGTGGATCTTAAGCTCTCTATAAACTCGCCACTAGCCAAATAAATGCCAACATCACCTATCTCCTTATCCCATTAAGTAGCTCATAGCCATCACCTTTTATCTCTACTCCTTTAAACAATTCAGATGCAACCCTACCAACATCAACTTATCAAAATCTCCTCAATTGCCTTTGACCACTTATTCCTTGCCCCAAACCAATAGCGGACCTCTCACCTTACCTCTCTCCCAGCTTGAAAATGATTACAAAAAACCATCAACTTAGTGTTTAACTATTCCCTTCAAGTAGCCCATCACCTTGCCCATCTTTCGAGCCATCTAGCCAAAAACCTCTCATTCCAATTTCTACATCTACTAAGAGGCCTCCCCTCTTGATCTGACCTCCAAGTACTACACCTCATCTTTCTTATTCACGACCGTAACCGCCTCCACCTAGTAGCACTTCATTCACATGTTAAAACCGATCATCTCTACCATAATCTCGCATTTTTTTCCCTACCTCTGCATCATCCACCACAACTAACCCCTCCCCGTCCCACCTTTTGAGCCTTAATCCAATTCCTCTTCTCTCCTCCCTCTCTCCTCTCTCTAACCTTTTTCTCATTTTCTAGAAAATCAATTGTGGCCAAGTCCTTGTTAATCATTCCCTAACATCAGCTCCTTCACTGCCTTACCATATCCCATAGATTCATCATAGCCAAGCCCCTAATAGCCAACCTCGCCCCCTACTTCGTGTCCACATGCTTGCACAAAAAAACTAACCCATCTATCTCATCCCTCAAAAGTAGCTAGCCAAACCCATCTACTCTCTCTCATACTTAACGTCCATGCCTTAAGCTTTCCACATAGCCAAGCTCCATGCTCTCACCTTTCTTTCTCGCTTCAGCAAGGAAACATCTTTGTCCTAGTAAGTAGTTGAGACACTTTTATCCTATCTTAAGCAATCAACCACATGTTCATCAAGATGAAATCAATCGCCTATCCCCAGAAATGTTGCCTCTCGTGTTGTCAAGTACCACCAACTAACCTTGCAAACTAAGTAGCTTGCACCCCTTTCAAATGTTAAGCCATTGAATCAATCATCTCCATTAATGATCTTCACATTGATATCCATTTCATCAACACCCCAACACCACTAAGTGCATCCATATTCAGAAGCAACAAAGTTCCTCGTATTGTCGAACCTCTCATTTCCATCACCTGATCTCGTGTTACCATCATTGAAATTGGTTTGTCATCATTGGATCTCATTTTTCCATACACCCCTATTGTGTGCTTTGTACGTCCCTCATGAGAGTTCATTCTACCGATCGATCCAGCATTGCTAACCAGTGAACCCCTACATGTCTTGCTACAATAGCACCTTCCTAGCCTTTGTCCCCCTAGTCGTCATGCACCAACTAGCTCGAACACTCATGTCACTCCCAGTGTCATCTCCCAAATGAGCCTCCTACCTTCACTATTTGGTGTCACTTGTCGATGCCCTCTCCAACCACAGAGCCTATCAATCCTAATACTTGTGTATACTTGTGTAGTCTTTCCTCTTTCCTCGACAGTAATTATAATTTCCAAACCCAAGTTTACATTTTTTTATTCCACCTTAAATGTGCAAAGGAATGTTATCATATCTAAATTATCACGTGTGATACATTTATAGTAGAAATCTTTAATATTTATTGTTATAATATATCCACACCATTGAGGATATTCTCCTCATTGTATTTTCTTTTATTATTCTCCTCATGCGCCAATATATACATATTTTCTTGTACTCTAATAATAATTGAGTTAAGATTTAGTCTTCTTATTTCTTATACAAATAGGAGCATAGATTCAAAACATAATGTAACCTCTTATATATTCCTAGAGAGATATGAAGCCAATAGTAAGAGGCCGTGGCACTTCAGATAATAAAATATGAAATGCTCTAAAGGATGGCACTATCATTAGTCTTTCAAAAAGATGGAAAGGGTTCAAATCAACTAAAAAATATTAGTTTAATACAAGAATAAAAAAAAATTGAAAGCATAAACCGGTGATAACAAACCAAATCAGAAAAATCTACATGCAAAAAACAAAGAAATTTCGCATTTCAACAACGAGTTTAAGAAGAGCAAAAGCCTCCGCAAGGTCAGCCATGAATTTTAATTCATCACCAGCAGTGCAACCACAACAGTAGCCAAAAGAAAATAATAGTGACGAAGACATAAAAATTGATCATAGATAACCTTGTGGGTCTTTAATCTCCGAACACGCTGAGGCCATGAGAGAAGAGCGCCGGCGCCGGCGCCGGCGCCGTCGGCGGCCTATAGATGTAGCAAGGGTAAAGATTAGGGTATTCTCAATCAGTTAACTTTCGGCTGGATTGTTCTTTGTTCTATGTCCTGCCGTACGTCGCAATGAATGGATCGATGAAGCTAAAATTATTGATATAATTAAATTTGGGAAAATTGAAATGGTTGGATTAAATCTGCGACCTCATGAATTAACCAACTTTTTTTTTTTTTTGAAAAATTAGCCAAACAATCTGAAAGACTATTTCTTATATAATATTGAAGTGCCAATAAACATTTAGCGCAGGATTTTAACATTGATGCTTCTATGAATTTCACAGAAAGAGAATTTATTGGTATTATAGCACATCATTAGTTCACATCAAAAATTTTGTCAATCTTTTGATTGGGCTGTTCAAACACATTCATTCTACATCAATTTTAAAATTTTGATGTCAATTTTATGATTTTGATATGAAATTGACCATTTGTTTCGGGTCATCTTTATCATTAAATTTGAGATTGGTAGTTTGATTTTGATATCGCAATGATGATGTAGTATGATTTTCTATCATCTGATCAATAAGAGGGATGAAATGCCCTCAATCGAGGAGATTTTTGGTCTAACATTAGTTTTGGAGGCTATGTGTATGTATATACTTCACCAAGTTCCCAAAATACTATTCATCCCAATGCCTATCATGAGCTTATCTAAAAATTGTATTAATCCCCTAAGTTTTGTCATTGACTAAAGCTTTTGAGTCTCAAGGATGAAATTCTTAGGTTAGCTTTTCAATCTTTTATTTTTCGTTGAAATGATAACTCTTCAATAAACATGAACTATTGTCAGACTTCCAATAATCCTTGCTGATTATCGCATTACTCTTATTAATGGTGAGCGTCTAATATCATCATCTATCAATATCGAACACCCATCATATTAGTGTCAATCTCTCCCCTATTAGAGAATGACCAAATCGGCTGTCTTCGTTGCTCAAATTTTAGTCCTCATCAATCATCATATGACATCTAATAACGATCGACATCTAAAGCCTAATGCCCCTCCTCCTAATCGTCTGATCGGTCACCTCTCATATCAAGAGAATAACTAGGCCAATTACCCTCTTTCCCCTTGGTCCTAGCATCCACCATCATCCTCATCCAATATTTATTATTCACTGATAATTGCATCACTTTACAACTCCTGAAACTACCATAAATATATCTTATATTATTTATGACTATTACATTATATTAAAGCCCTATCTAGGTATAGGAAATTGTGTTATTTATATTCCTTGTCTCATAGGAGTAAAATTAGTTCTGCTGGGCTAAACCTATAACTTTTTCCCATTTTACGATCACATAAAAAGTCTCATATCTAATGTGTGTTGCGCTCAACTAATCCATAAGTATGTAAAATCTTCGTATAATCTTACAATGTTAAATTACTTCTATCACCATAAATATTTTAGCCCACAATAATATTTTAATAAATCTTTTTCACAAATTTTATTACCTTCTAGTTTTTTACAAAATGCTATTTATTTTTTATTGTGGGACATACGTCTGTCATTTAAGCTTTGTTTGGGAAGGTTTTCTTACTGTTTTTTAAAGCAATTTTTTAGTACAAAAATGTTTTTAACTAAAATTTTTTTTACTAAAAGACTAATTTAAAAAGTAATAAGAAAGCTCTCCTAAACAAAGCCTTAGGCTTGTACTTATACAAGCGATGACTTTGCACATTTTTGTCCAAGGAACATAGATGCACCATTCAGGCAAGCATCCTTGCAGTGCCCTCAACTAAAACCAAAGTCCTCTTGCTTCTCGAGGAACCATCAAAGCATCTAAGCAGGCATTTGTCCAAAAGGGTCAAAATCATACAATGAACGGTCCCAATGAGTTGTTCTCAGCCCATCCATCCATCCAGACTCCATGGAAGCATTATTCCATAGAATTCCCAGTTGCAAGGATACATCTCTTTGCTTGCTATAATTGAGAACATAATTATTTTTTTTAACTTTTTTCACTTTCCCTTCCTTTCCAAGGCTGGAAATCTTCATCTCTACATCAATCCTAAGAGAATTTATATGGAGGACCATCCATTAATATGCTTAACTGGAGTATATTCCTATTTCCTTTCCTCTGGATTGCATCCCCTTCACAGAAAGTGCCTCAGGTTTGTAAAAAGCCACTTTGTCTCATCTCCTTAGCTCCATTGAGTAGCATGGACTCTTTTGAACCCATAGAATCCAATAGCCAAATCTAAATTCTACAAGTAAATGAACTAACTTTAGTCAAGTTATGCTCGTGATAAGCTTATTCCTCTTTGAACTTGTACGAGAAGCAGAAACTTAAAAAAATTAAGTTTGCCTGAACCAATCCATGATGTGAAATTTGATAAAAAGAATGCTTAAAAATCAGATCTCTCTAACTGAAGCATCCTGTGTTGCAGGAGAATGGATTCCTGATCAAGCAAAAGCTTTTTGATAACATAATCAGCACCATCATTATAAAATGAAAAATGTTTATAGTAGAATGAACTGCCATATTTTGCATCAGATAGATTTAAAAATGTTAAAATTTAGGCTGAGATTAAAGTTTCGTTTGGGACAATTTTCTACAGTAATTTTATAGTATAAATTTTTTTTTTAAAACAGTGACAAAAAATTGTCTCAAATGAAGCCTAAAACTTTATGTATGATTATATTTTTAAATTAAACTATGATTATCAATAAGATTATAATTATATTAATTTAAAATGTATAATTAGAGCTGAAAAAAGGTTATCGGGTTTGTCACAACTCAACCCGATCAGGACAAGTCGTGTTGAGCTGTAACAGGCAAATCCCAAGATCTAATTTTGGAATGTTTTAGATTCTCTTCCAATATTCATTTTAAATAAATAACAGACTACAAAACTACTTTAACTCATCCATAATATTTCTTTTATTTAATTAAAATGTATATACACTACAGTACATTGCTATAAACAGAAGCTGTATAACTAAATAATAACTAGTCATGATTATATAAAAATCAAAACAGAGAAATATTTATAAATTCAGTTCTAATCCTAAACTGTTAATCAATAGGCTCCTTCCACTTCCCAAATTCTAAAAATTAGAAGTAAATCTACAATGAGCTACAACAGCTCATCAGACCACATAAATTCATCTAAATTTTCAATTTTTTTTGTTAAACATTTTTTTAAAATATTTAAAAGCAATTAAATGTTGTATAGTAAAGCATTATGCAGTAATAAAAGCTTAGTAGTTATCCAAATATCAAATAATAAAATTGAGCAGTAAAATAAACCGAGCAATTAAATAAACTGAAATTTATATCAATTTCATATCAATTTTTCTTTTCCTTTCCTCGACCCAAACAGAATCTCAAAAGATTCTGACCTCTTATGACTCATTTTTGTGTTTATAGCACCACAATATACCCGTAAGCATCATAATATGGCTTATAGCCACTAGAACATACTTTATAAGCACCAAATTCTCAGACACAAATAGAGTTTCAAAGAATTTTGACCAATCTATTTCCCAACAGTTATAATTCAGTCACATATACACATATTTTATCACATTATAGCAGTTAAAACATAATTAAATATGTGTTAGAATTGCACAATTTTCTATAACGATAGTCAACAGAATTTTCTACTGAGTAAAATTTTACAGCTTCAAAACATAATCAAATTATCATGAATTATGTAAAATATTATTTTAAGATATTAATTGTACTGCAGCACTATTTTTGAGTGCCTGGATTATTATCTATTTGATAAGAATTGTATAATTTTCAAAATACCTGATAAAAATTTTCTAAAAAATATTTAGAATGTTCATATATAATCTCAGTTTCTATAGCATATAAAAAGTTACGCAATAAAAATTTTCCTAGTGCAAAGTTATTCTCACTTTTTGGTAATGGAAATATAAATTTAATTAGAAAATTCAAAAAAGTTTCGTATTTTTTAAAATTGAGATAGTCATAATGTGATCTACCTCAATTTGGACAACTTTCCCAACTCGGCTGACGCCTAAAAATGGCCCAAGCGGCTAAAATCCACTTTTCTCTCTCCAAACCTATCTCTTTCTCTCTCCTCACGGCTAGGTGCGATCGATCAAATAAATCGAACAGTAGATTTATTTTTATTCAAAGTGTTGTTAGTGGTTTAGCGTTGCGACGCTACCATCCTAGTGCTGCAGCGCTAGTTAAAAATATCAAATTTCATAGCTGAGAGCACTACAATGTCAATATTTGGTGTATGGTACTTTAGTCAAGGTTGTGAAAACCGGACTGGACGACGAACCGGAAGAATGAGAGATTCACGGTTCGATGGTTCAACCAGGGTTGAACCGAATGACGTAATTAATACTAAAATTATTTAAATATAATATAAATTACGTAATAATTAAAATTTTAATGAAGAATACATAAACACTTTGATTAAAATTTATGAATAAGCTCATTAAGGCTCAGCATAAAATTTATTAATATAATTATATGAATAATAAATAAGTTTTAAACTTAAGAAAAAATTAATAATATAATTGTATAAATATAAAAATAATTTTTAATAAAAATATTAATATAATAAATAAATTTAATAATAAAAAAATTATGTTTCTATCTTTTTTATAAGAAATTAATATTTATCACTTTTTTGGTTGAGGAGAAATTGAGTAGATTTTTCTTTTATTTGCAAGAATAACAAGCATGCTAAAGAACAAACGGAAGCTAATGTTGTTCACTTGCGATTTGCATTGCCAAGTATAAAATCATAATAAAGAGATCTACGCATAAGTTCTAAATTTCTGGATAAACCAATTTCTTATTAATTACATAAAAAAATCAAGATATTACTATGTCATGATTCATGTCATGATTATTCGACAAATTTTACGTTGAATGTCGACTACCTAACGCAACCCTCCACTTTTCTCATCCAGGACTTGGGACCTGATAACAACAGTATTAAGATATTACTATGAGGTAAATAATATATTTTTTTAAAAAATCATTATTAGCATGTCCTGATAAAAAAATAGTCCAGATCAATTTTTAAGCTTTTAGATCTATTTTAAGATGAGTATATTATATAAATAATACACACATAACTCATCTAAAAATAAATCTAGGGGTTTAATACTCATGTGAATTAGAGGAATCAAATGGCAATAAATATAAAAAAAATTTGTGTGAGAATATCCTGATCATATTTTTATTCGAATAGACATAAAAAAATTTTAATTTATTTTAGATTAGCACAATATGAACTTTTTTTTTTTGCCGCACTTATCTCAAAATAGATCTAAAAACTTTAAAGTTCATATTTGATCGATATTGAGTTTCAATTATCCGCTTATAGACATCACATTTCTATAATTTCTATAAAAGAGAAACCAAACATTTTATTTTCAAATTGTCGTCCTCTTCTTCAACTGTGAGGAAGGGATTCTCAACTAGGTCAAATCCCGTGATGTTTTTTCATTCCGGGCTTTTCATGTAAAATTTTTTTTATCTTACAACTTTTATCTGTACGTGCTGAGCTTTTGTCTAAAATTAAGAAATAAAATATCAACTTTTCCTACGTAAATTTTCAAGCACGTAACAATCCTAATTATTTCTTTTATCCGAACATCTTGATCACACAATTTCTCCCATTTGAAAGAAGATTGCAGTTGGCGCTATGACTATCATATAAATTTTTTAGATAATGACAGTTTGGGGTCATCAAGAATAACAAGAGCAATTTCTTCAATGTACACTGCCACTGGTGCCAACGCAGGAGAGGGAAAGGAGGAAGAGGTGATGAGGGTATTTAGGAGGAATCGAAGTTAACTATAATCACTGCAATAAGTTTTGGATGCTTATGTGGAGAAGAGGAGGAGAAGAAGGAAATAGAAGAATTTCTTCACCTAATTATTTCTCAAAATATTTTTGATAGTCTCCCATAAGGCTACAAATATGTTTGTTGCGTCCTAGAATATTCGCGGCGGTAGAGAAATATAAACTTTATATGTCCTAATTTTGTATGAAGATCCGGCATGCAAATAGATGAAAGATAAGGGTGTAGCATTTATAAGAGACATTAGAGTTTTTACGTGGAAACACAAGAGAAAAAATCACGGGGCCTTGTCTAGTCTAAATGAATCCACTAATATTTGCAGTTGATTATAAATGAGGCCTTTCCTTGAGGGGAAGGCCTTGGCTCGATGTAATAAATATACATCATATAGAGTGTATAACATGGTGGGAGTTGAAAGAATTAGTGTTAACATGCTTGTTTGGTCGGCAGGACCATAATCGGCGAGCGATGTAGGTCAAAAGGATCGTAGTCGAGTGACGATGGTTGGAAGTACTATAATTGGCGATGATAGAGGTCGGAAAGACCGTAGTTGGATGACGGTGGTCGGAACAACCGTAGCCGGGCAGTCGGGGATACCATAGTCTGGAGATGGTCGATGGCTAGGCGGGAGTTCGATGACAATCAATGTCCAGGTGTAAGTTCGGCGATAGTTAGTGGCCGGGCGGAAGTCCGGCAAAAGTCTAGCTACGGTCGGTGATCGGGCATAAATTTGGTGTCCTTTGGTGGTCGGGAAAAAGTCCGATGACAATCGGTGGTCAGGCGTAAGTCCAGCGACAGTTGGTGTCTTGGCAGAAATTCGACGAAAGTTCGGCGATGGTCAGTGGCTGGGCTGTGGTCGAAGAGGAGTCTGGTTTGGTCGGTAGGATCACAGTCGATGAGCGATGTAGGTCGAAAGGATCGTAGTCGGGTGACAGTGGTTGGAAGGACTGTAGTTGGGCAACGGAGGTCGGAAAGACCGTAGTCGGGTAATGATGGTCGGTAGAACCGTAGTTGGTGGGAGACGAAGGTCGGAAAGATCATAGTAGGATGACAGTGGTTGGAAGGACCGTAGTCGGGCAACGACGATCGGGGAGACCATAGTCTAGAGATGGTAGATGGCTGGGCGGGAGTCTGACGACAATCAGTGGGCGGACGTAAGTTCAACGACAGTTGGTGGCCGAGCGGAAGTCCAACAAAAGTTCGGTGATGATTGGTTACTGGGCGTAAATTCGGCGTTAGTTGGTGGCCGGGCATAAGTCCGGCGACAAATTGGTAGTCTGGCATAAGTCCAACAGCAGTTGGTGGTCGGGCGAAAGTTCAATAAAATTCTGGTGATGGTTAGTGGCCGGGTGATGGTCGAGGAGTCTGGTGGCAAAAGAATTCTCTGATTTCTCTTCCTTTCATATCTTCCTTCTCTTCCACCTTTAGTCATCTTTATAATTTTTTGGGAGTGACATGACCAATAAATAAGAAGAAAATCAATGGCATGTTGAGAGAGTTTCGAATGGAGGGCCAATATCAACTCCCTTAATTATTGAACATTTATCAAGTATTTATGTGTCTTATTGATGTCAGAACTCGGTGATCTTTGGCTCGTTGGATTCATCTCGCCCAGCCGCTCAATTTGAGTATAAGCATCACTTTTGGAAATCATTTGGTCATCCAATTTATGGTTTGAACCTTCCAAATGTACTTTGGGTCCCCGATTTTGACTCATTTGGGCTCGGATTGGGTCAAATTTGGTGTCATTGGGTTGGTCTTTTCGAGACGTTCAGTTCAACTATAAGTTTGTTGAAATTGAGGTTCGGATAGTCCCAAATTTAATATTGAAAATTTTTAATTCAAATTATCTCTAGATTCATGCCCGATCATAAAAATTATTTAATGCTTAAGAAAACAATATGAGAATAAAACAAGAACTATTCATGGCCAAGAGGTTGGACTGATTCAACTTAATATTATCTTATATTTTATTTGGAACAATTTTTTTACTTATTTCTAAAATAATTTTATAATATAAAATTTTCTTAAAAGAAATTCTTGTACTTAAAACTATTTTAGAAAGTAATAAAAAAGCTATTCCAAAATAAGGCTTCATTTGGGACAGTTTTCTTATTGTTTTATGAAACAGCTTTCTATTATACTAAAAAATTGATTCAAATGAAGCCTTATAAGGTTTCGTTTGGGATAAATTCATTAGTGCTTTCTAAAGCAATTTTTTAATACAAAAATTTATTGAATAAGAAAATCTTTTACTAGAACATTACTTTAAAAAACACTAACAAAATTGTCTCAGACGAAGCCTAAGGCTTGGTTTGGAACGGCTTTCTTGCTGCTTTTAAAAGTAATTTTCTAGTAAAAAAATTTAATTTTTTAACTAAAAAGATGCTTTAAAAATAATAAAAAAATCATCCCAACTCAAACATAAATCTGAATGACTATCAATTTTGTTGACTTTGTCTAACGTAGGGGTGCAACCTAGTCAAGCTGACTCGCGAGCCGGTTAGGGCTCAACTCGGTAAAAGGCTTGACAAGTCGAGCTTATTGAGCTCACGAGTCGAGCTCAAACATGATTTTGAGCTCGCTGGGCTTACCGAGCTCGAGTTCGAACGACAAGCCGCACTACTCGATTACTCGTCGAGCGGCTAACGAAATGCAGAACGAGGGGGCGGAAGGCGAAACGACGAATGCTGTGTGTGCGAATGGTGGTGGAACGACGTAATTGCTGGCGATTAGTGCGAGCAACATGCAAACAGCAGCGTGGCGAATGCCGGCCACGCGACATTGCTGGATGGCACGGAACTTCGTGCAAACAACAAATGCGGTGGACACGGGCCACACAGCACTACTTGCGGACATGGAACTTTGTGCGATCATCGGATGCGGCGGAACTACTTCGAATGGTGGATGCGACAATGCAAGCCACGTGACACTACTTATGGACACGAAACTGGCGCTCGATGAGTTCATTTTCCCCTATTGAATCGAGCTCAAGTTCGAGCTCGATATTTGACAATCGAGTCTAGCTCGAACACCCCCTGACTCGATCTCGGCTCGACTCGTTTGCATCCCTAATCTAATTTGTCTTAAAAGAGGCCCATGTCATCATTCTTTATGTAATTTCCCATGCATGGATTTCTCGTTTAGGGCCTATAAATAGACTGTTTAGCCCAGTAAATCTTATGTTATTATGCGTTCTATACAAAACGTTAAATTTTTATTTATTTACATATCTAATACCTATATTATTATTTTTTGTCTAAATTATATTCAAATATATACATGAAAAAGTATATTTTATTTTAAATAAATTATTGTTACTATATGTTTATTTACTTATTTATATTTTTTCTAATATATATATATATATATATATAATTAAAAAGATTAAAACATTTATCTGTCGCACAGATGACTACCACCACAGTTCATAAATAAATAAATAAACATTTTAGAATATTAACTATATTATATTTTATATCAATTATAGATAAAAAATTAAATTAAATTTTTTTAAATTATAGGGAAACAATATCCAACAGATCCTAATAATCAGAAATCGGACTATTCCCTACTGTGAGAGTGTGAGTCAGAGGTTCAAAATAAGAAAAGGGCATTTTTAGATGTGAAATAATAATTTGAATGGAATATATTTAGGGGTTGTTTGGTCTGCTAAGAAAAAGGAATTCATTGTATAAGTAATATAGTGTATTTGAAATGTTTGAAGTTATTTGGATGAGCATAAAAGAATGCATGAGCTTTTTTTTTTTGTTTGGCTTGAAGTAAAATAAATGAAATTTAAAGTTCAAAATAGTGATGGACGGCTGGCAATGGAGGGTGGCCAACCCTAGGGTCGGGGGGTTTGACCGACAGCAGGCGGGCAATGGCCAACGGGGATGATGTTAATATAACTTGGTTGCGATGAAAATGAATTTCACTTAAAACTGGCGGAGTTTTTCTCAAAAATAAACTAAAATTTTTTGTATTACATTTAGAATACTTTACATTATATTTCTTTTTTTATCCAATCAAATATCAATATTTTCAAAACCCCTGCAAATGAAATACTTCATACTCTTCACTTGAAAAAATTTGTCTATATAAACTAATATAATCCTTAAAACATCCAATAATTCAAGTTCGGTAACTGTGTTAAAATTAGTAATAGAGACACATAAATTAATTTTATTATTTCAAGGAAAAACGAATTGAATATTTATTATAAAATCAAATGTATATTTATTATATATAAAAATATATTACCATGAGGCCCTCTAAATCTGCCCTTAATAGGCTCATTTGGTTACACTAAAAGATTGTTTATTAAAAATAATAATTTTATTTTCATTTATCATTATTATTATTATATTTTAAAAAATTGTGATAAGCTAATAAAATTAGGGGAGTCAAAATGGATTGACAGATTGAGTATGACCCGAAATTGAGTCGATATGAATCCAATTGACTTCAAATATAGTCGTTTCAAAAATGTTGGCTTGAACCTGTTTTGTGACAATTCTAATGACTCAAACCTTATCTGATAACCCATTTTGATTTAAAAAAAAACTGTACCTTGTCAATTATAGAATTTAGATTAATTGACCAAAAGTAAGAAAATCATAATAACAACAACAACAAAAAATTAAGCAAAAAAAAAAAAAAACAATTGGACAGGTCACTATCTGGTTCACAGGTCTTTGTGAACCTTGCTCGCTAATTAAACGGGCCCTGCTTTCGAACCCAAATCTGACCCACTTATTAAACTGATCAACTCGAACAAGAATTTTCAAGCCAGTCTGTGTCGAGTTATCGAGTCGGTCATTTATTGAAACATGCACTTGTATAAAATTTAAAAAGAATATTGCTTTCTACCTTCGACCAACCAACAAACTAATAAGGCTTCGTTTGAGATAGCTTTTGGCCATTGCTTTTTGGTTGCTTTCATTGAATTTTTATATTAAAACAACTGTTTTTGAAAACAATAAGAAAGCTTTCCCAAACAATGCTTAAATCTATCAAATTGCATCATTTGTAAAAGTATTTTCAAAATTAAACATCCAAAGTAGCCCCTCACTATTGAAAAATGGCTGATTTTCGATGGCATTTTCCGTCGAAATCGTCCAAATTCTGTCAGAAAAACACATTTATGGCAGAAAATTTCCCGTCAATAAAAAGGTTCATCTGAAAAAAATGGCGGAGAAAAAAAATCCATCGAAAATATTTCCGGTGGAAATCATCTGCCGAGAAAAAAAATTTTAATTTATTCCATGTGGAAATTGCTGCCAGAAAAATTAAAAAAAAATTACTCAAATTCTGGCTAAGCAGGCCAGCCCGCTAACCCTCAGCTAGCCGGCCCGCTACTCTTGCAGCCCCACCTGAGACAGTACGCCCGTGCCCGCTACGCTGCAGCGAGGTTTGAAGCCTGCTCCTTCGGATAATCCATCGCCCATCCATCATGAAGAAGAGCAAAATTGGTAAAAAAAATTATTCTTTTTTATTTAAATTATAACTTATGAAATATTAAAATTAATAATTAATTAGAAATTAATATTAATATTTTTTGAAAGATCAAAACAATAATTATGAAAACTATTTATTTAATTTAGTTTACCAATTTTATTAGATTAGTTAATTAATTAATTTAAATTAGTCATTTTACATAACAATAATTTTTAAAATTATTTATTTATTTTAGATTAATAATATTTAATTTAATTAAATAAAAAGTTATTAAATTGCTTAATTTAGTTTTTAAAAATGTATAATTATAAATATTTACTATAATTATTTTTCAAAAAATTTTAAATTCCATTGAAATCTATCAGAAATACCATCAAAAAATTTACCGAAATTTTTGAAGACAAAAATTTCATCGGATATTAGCATTTTTGCCATAGTGCCCTAAATTTTGGGTAGCTCTAAAGGCAAAATTAAGTCAAAGCCACTCATACTTTTTGAAATAATTTTGAATTAATTTATAGCATTTGTAGGGTTATGGCAAACACAATATGATTATGATATTTAAAAAATGAAAATTAAAATAGTCTTATGAGGGTGAGGTGTACTATCAACCAATCACACTCAACTAAAGTCTATTATCTTATGGATTCCATAGCTCTACTTGGATTCATAATTTAGAAAGCTACGATGGATTGGCTTTGAAGTGAAGTTTTAGCCGTGCAATTGCCATCAACTGTCGTAGCTTTGTTATATAATTATTCATTTCAACCATTCATGAAATATGAATTTGGCTTAGGGTCACTCGTGATAGCCATAGTTATTTGTAAAACTGTTTGTAAAGTTATTATTAAAAAAGTAATTTTTTTAAAGCTACTGTAAAAATATTTGCAGTAGCGAAATAAAAATTGTGATTGCGATCTGAAAAATAAAATTGTAAAAAATGGTCCTGGACAAACCTTTACTATTCTTTGATGAGTTATTTGATATTATTTTAATAATGGGAGCAATATTATTTTTAAGGAAATATTTTGTGTCATACATAGAGGTGTAAGTGAGTCAAGCCGACTCATAAGCTAGCTCGAGCTTGGCTCTAAAAATGGCTCGTGAGCCAAGCTCGATCGATGAGCTAAGGAGCCGAGTGCGAGTTAGCCACGACTCGACTTGACTTATTGGCTCACAAGGCTACTCGCTTTAAAAAATTAAATATCAACTACATTTAAAATATACTAAAATTCAAGTATTTAAGCACAAAGTTATTAGAAATATTCAAAATTTATTCATCATTTTCTTATATCAAGTGATTATTTATTATTTCTCTTCTTATTTCTCATTAGCATTTTGTTATAATAATAGCTCAAATCATAATCATATTTTCTATTTCATAACAAATGAGTCGGATCGTGAGCTGACTCGAACCCGTAGAATTAAACTCGAGCTCAAGCTCGAACTCCATTGATTAATCAAGCTCATGCTAAGATTGACTTGATCTCAGCTCGACTTGTGTAAGAGAAATGAAATGAAAAGTCCATCAGTTATAAAACTGCAATAATTTTTTCAAGCTTTTCAACTGTTTATTAATTTCCCTCAAATTCATATCATAAAAATTTAACTCTCTTAAATATCTATAGAAGAGATCATGAACTATGTTTAAGTATAAATTGCTATCCGATCAAGCTGTTTTCGAACGATTAGGTCATTCTTTTTAGACAATTATTTCGTAATGATATACTTTGATGTTCAAAAATGCAATAAAATTATTCTTGTTCTTGTTTTCTCCAATAAACTAAGCTGATTTTCACACTCCTATTTATAGATTTGGGTTAAAGCTTGGAATTACTTACATACATGACTATATAAAAAGAAAGGAAACTATAAGAGCTGTGTAGCATAATTTTCATGAGTGTGTTAGCTGTGAAATGAAATGTGATGGTCAAATGATTGAAATATCTGATATGAGAAAGTCTCCTATCAAAATAACAAGAATTTATTGACTTGGCTTGCATTAGTCACTGCATAGGCTAGTGGCAATCTCCCACTTAACTGTAGGAAACCGTCTAGTTGATAAGTCACTTTGACTAAATTGACAAATCATATCCACTGGCTTAGAGCAAGCTTCTTGTGGGATTGGCAAGTTCAATCTAGGGCTTCATTTGGGACGGCTTTCTTATTTATTCTTAAAGCAGCTTTTTAGTATAAAAATTAAAATTTTTGTTCTAAAAAGCTGCTTTAAGAAGCAGTAAGAAAACCGTTCTAAGCGAAGCGTTAAGCTTCGGGTGAGTCAACTTAACTTGAACTAAATCATCTTTAAATGATTAGGACTAACATAACTTGAACCGAGTCAATTTCCCTTGAACCCGACTTACCAGGTAAATGGTTATACATTATCAATTGATATGAGGTACTAAATAACTATTTAAGGTAATTAGGTATGGCATTGTGATCAATTATTTTAGGTTTCGTTTGGGACGGCTTTCTTACTGCTTCTTAAAGCAGCTTTCTAGTAAAAAAATTAAAATTTTTGTACTAAAAAGTTGCTTTAAGAAGCTATAAGAAAGCCGTCCTAAACGAAGCCTTAGTGTGAAAAATATTGGTATGTTTTTATAATTATCAAACTGAGATTAGCATAGAGACTCAATTACCTGATTTTGATCGCCTATAGGAATTAATCATCGTAATCATTTACATTTAGTTCACTCATTTTCTTTTTCGATGAATCACATTAATTTTTTGCCTAATTATATATTCAAATCCCATAAATTTATTTATTATTATCTTATCTTCAATGGGTGATATTTTATCATCCCATAAATATAATTATTTTTCAATTTATAATTTATTTTTTCATAATTCATCTTCATTTTTTTTAAATTTTGTTGTCAATTAATCTATATAGCAATGACTTTTCACCACCTAACACTTTATTTATATAATATAGATTAGTTAACTATACTTTTATAAGAAAATATAATATTCTCTTATCATATCATATACTACAGATGAATTACCTCTTTATTTTAATCTTCCTATCATACAAATCTTAAGCTTTAGTTATTTTATTATTACTTATCTTGATGTTTTTGTTTTTCGGGAGATGGCTTTGAGGATTTTATATTGTAAAAAAAGACGCTTTTTTTATGGGAGATTTGTATAAAATTCTGTGTATATAGTTTAATCATTTGTGTGTGTGTATATATATATATATATATATATGATAAGATAATTCTTATTTCTTAATTCTATAAAATTATGTATATCAATTCTTTTAAATTGTAAGTTTTATAATCATGTAAATAAAATCTTTTACTAATCATATTTGATGCTAATGCTTTTACTGATTAATAGCTCTATGTTTGGCTAGTAAACAATATGTAATATATGATAATTCATAGACTATAGATCTTGGTATTATTTGAGCATGACTTGCTATTAGGGCACCTTGAAGTGCCCTAATAGATATCTATTAGTGAACGTGATTTATTGAGACATCTTACAATGGTGCTACTTAGGTGGATGTTGGCATGGCACTGCAGCACCACATGCTCATTTTATAGTTACTATAGAACAAAGAGCATCGGCATCGCCGTGTTGAATTCCGACATCCTAGCGTTACAACCCCCAGAGCCGTGGCACTCAAAATCACAATATCGTAGTGCCACATTTTAGAAATTTCAAACTTCAACGATAATATTTGGTTTAGCACCCACTTCCCCAGCATAGCATTGCTCCCATGAAATATTCTAGATGCTCCAAGATTCCTCAAAACTGAGACCTAAGCACCACCACTATGCTACCCAGTGCTCCGTCAAATCGCTTACTCAAACAAGGAAGATAATGCTGCAACGCCGACACTCTCAGCGCCATGGTGCTCTAAGGGCATTTTTGCCCCCTATAGTTCACTCTTCCCCATTTCACTTCTTACACTTGTTTAAGATTAATTAAATATTCTAAAGCTTAAAATGAACAATTAAATCAGGACATGTGAGAATTTGTAATAGATCACTTCAATTTACTGGATCTCAGAATAGTGGGTATTACAACTATGTTGTGTTTAATATTGACAGAAATGATACAACATTTGAATTTCTAAATTTACTTTGACCATCGGGCTAAGGTTTGGCTAATTTTCCTCTGAGGAGAAGCTTGGGTAGATCACGACAAGCACATAAATGCAAAAGGAGTTGAGCTTGTACATAAAGAGGATAAATAATAAGTTGAAATTGTAAATAAAGATGATGCAAATAAATGATAGTGTAAATACAGAGGACATAAAATGAGTAGGGATTATAAACAAAAAGGATACACAAGGAGTTGAGATTATAAATAAAGATGATGCAGAAAGACTCATGCTTAAAAATAAAGAGGACATTAGGCAGGCTTGTAAATAAGAGGAGACACAAGGAATTGAAAATTTAAATAAATAAGATGCAAAAAGAGTTGCATATTAGAGATGGAAGAATATGAAGCATTTTGCTAGTAAATTCATAGATTAGTCTGGAAAGATATAGAAGCTAGTGGATCCATATGTCATTGATCCTCTTTGACAAATATATGAAGAATGGTTGTCCAACTTCAAAGCATGAATGTGAGGGATTATAAACGTCTCATTAGATAATGAGATTGGAGTGGGAAGTGCTTGTGTGCATGCTTTCAATAACTAAATACAATTACAACTTAATTGAATAGTAAGGTAACAATTATCAATGTTGTCTTAGATATGGTGACATGGTATTCTTTAATAATATAATGTTGTTTCTGATATGGCTTAATTATTTTAAAGCATATATATGTATTTTGCATTTTAATAAAGGACCGGCTTTTGCTTTACCCCAAGACATTTGGGGCATATTGTTATTTTTTGTTATTTTAGATGAACACTTTTCTACAAATTATAAAGTATCAATTTCTAATATTATGAAGTAAAGAAAATCAAAGGATGTAGTTAGGTGGACTTCGTCTATGTTGGTGTATGTCAATGGTGATAAAATAATGTTCTTAACGTGTTAGTCAAATATATAATTGTACACTATCCGGTGAACTAAAATAAGTCCCATTAGATATTATGTGAAAAATCATTGTCAAAAAGGTTGATGGAATTACACAATTGTGACTCTTCTATTATTGCAACTCATAAACTAAACCAAATAATTACCCCGTTCCACAAGTGCTTCTCTATATTACCAAAAGAGTTGGGGCTATTTGCACTCATGAAGAACCACTACAGGAAAGTCAACATTTTGTGGCTAATTTGCGGTGGACTTTACAGTAATTTTTTTTGCCAAAAATGGCAGCGGATTTGCGATAGAAATTTTTGATAATCTTTTTGCGGTGGAATATTCGTTGTAAATTTGCGACAGTAAATCTGCTACAAATCCACCACGACTCCACCGCAAATCTGAAGTAAACAACCCTATCTAATTGATTGAGTGTGCATCTGTTTCATTTGTTCTATTTTTTCAGCTGCTCTCCTCCGCCTCCTTCGACTTCACCTCCGCGCTTCTTAGCCTCCTTCGGCGACGTTCCTTCCTGTCGCCTCCCCTCCTTCAATGATGTTTTCTTTCCTATCGCATCACCACCTTTGATGACGTTCCTTCCTATCGCATTCGAAGTCGCACCTCCTCTTGTCGTTCTTCTCTTGCATCTGAAGTCACACCTCCTTCGCGATGGGAGCTTGATCATAGTAAAGGTATCCATCTTTCTTTCTTCTACCACTTCTTCGTCCAAATTCATGAATTGGCCGAGCCCTACTGCTGACCAACAGAGGGAAGGTATGTTTTTTCCTGATAATATTCTCTTGTTGATAAGAGTAGAAGATAAACTTGAATTATAGAGGTATTATTAGGCTTAGAGTATATACTTATATATTAATAAGAGTACATATTTTAGATATATTGGGTCTATTATTCTTAGTGTTGAAGTAGATATATAGAGATATTATATGGCTAAAGTGGAGGAAAGCATCGGGCTTGTTGTATGATTAAAAAGACCCCCTCAAACTTAAGGGAAAATTCTATAATATGTGGTGAGACCTATAATGCTTTTATGGTGCATAATGTTGGCCATTAAAAGAGAAGCATAATATTAAGTTGAGTGTTGCAGAGATGAAGATGCTCAGGTTGATGAGTGGCTTTACTCTTAGAGACAGGATATGAAATGAGCATATACGTGAAATGGTTGGAGTAGCTCTAGTGGAAGATAAGATTAGAGAGAGTCGTCTTAGATAGGTCGCATATATGCTCATTTTGTATTATTGAAGTGGAGGAATGCATCGGGCCTATTGTGTGATACAAAAGTCCTCCTCAAACTTAAGGGAAATTCTTTAAGATGTGGTGAGACCTACAAGACTGTAATGCTTTATGGTATAAAATATTGGCCATTAAAAGAGAAGCATAATATTAAGTTGAGTATTATAGAGATGAGGATGCTCAAGTTGATGAGTGGCTTTACTCTTAGTGACAAAATACGAAATGAATATATACGTGAAATGGTTGGAGTAGCTCCAGTGGAAGATAAGATTAGAGAGAGTCCTCATAGATAGTTTGGTCACATATATACTCATTTTATATGATTGAAGTGGAGGAATGCATCGGGCTTATTGTGTGATAAAAAAGTCCCCCTCAAACTTAAGGAAAATTATATTAGATGGTTGTGAGACCTGCAATGCTTTATAGTGCAAAATGTTAGCCATTAAAAGAGAAGCATAATATTAAATTAAGTATTGCAGAGATAAGGATGCTTAGGTTGATGAGTGGCTTATATGTGAAATGGTTGGAGTAGCTCAGTGGAAGATAAGATTAGAGAGGGTCACCTTAGATAGTTTGGTCACATATATGATCATTTTATATAGTTCAAGTGGAGGAATGCATCGGGCTTGTTGTGTGATAGAAAAGTCCTCCTTAAACTTAAGGGAAAATTATATTAGATGGTGGTGAGACCTGCAATGCTTTATAGTGCAGAATATTGGCCATTAAAAGAGAAGCATGATATTAAGTAAAGTGTTACAAAGATGAGGATATTCTAACATGTGAAGTAACATTGTTTAATTTTTTTTATGACAAACATACATAAATAACATTAAATTGATACAAATCTCATTGTTTGGTTGTAGAAATTTATAGCACAAGTGTGTTATGGATATTTAAAACAATAAAAATTGAATATATAACTAACTGTTGCCTAGACGCAAGACATTAAATGATAAATTTTTGAACTAAGTAAATTATTTCATCCAGGTAAGCTATCAATTACCTTCTTTTATATCAGAGGGATGACTTTATTATCGATGCTCCAAACACACAAATCCATATGAGATTACTGTTGATCTATATCGTAGAGGATTCATACTATAATATTGATATTGGATTTCACATGGTGAGTACGAATGTCATTTCTACTCACAATGCGGCCCGTCTATAAGTTCCAACATAGTTATGGAAGACATAATTATGATATTTAAGGACTTGGTTTCTGATGCAATTGGGCCACAATTTCAAAAATATACAGAAGAGTCCTCAAATAAGGAGGTACAAAACTTCTATGATTTGTTGCATACTATGCAACAACTAATTTGGAATGGGTGCACTACTCACTCAAAATTATCTGTTGTTGTAAAAATATTAAATAAAAAGATAGAATACAATGTAACCAGAGAATGCTTTAATCAATTCATTAGTCTACTTAAAGAGATCAACCTAACAGATAATATAATTTTAATAGATTTAAACGTACTAAAAATTAGTTTTTAAATTTAGTTTGAAAGCTATAAAAATAAATTACTATATTAATGGATGCTTGTTGTACTATGGGGATAATTTATCAGAGATTGCATGTCATCATTGTAATATGCCAAGGTTTAAACCAAATTCTATAAAAAAAAAGCAAATAGAAGGATGTTCTAGTCAATCGATTGATCTACTTACCCATCGTTCCTAGATTGTAAAGTTTATATGCATCTTTAAGCTCTGCTACACATATGAGATGGCATAAGGAATATCTCATAAGTAAGTGTTTAAACACATCTGTCAGAAGTAGAGGCTTGAAAATACTTTGACCGTATTCACCGTAACACCAAGAAATATAAGATCAGATTTATGTGCAGATGATTTTACTTCATTTAGCCAATCCGTCTCACTTTACTCATGCTGGCCCGTGATGTTCACTCTCTATAATCTTCCTTCAGAGTTATGTATGACTACACCCTACAAGTTTCTGACACTTATCATTAGGTTTAAATTTATCAATTGATTAATCAAAGTTCAAGAAATATTTTAAAAAAATTCAAAATTCAAATTAAATTATTAATTTAAAATCAAACTAAAATAATTAATAATTTTAGCATTTAAAAAACAAATTTGTCATCTTTAACCTGTAATGAGTGAAAGTAGATCTACTTGATGCAAAAGCAGAAAATAAAGTTGATAATTGTATATGAATTAAATTCATTGAGAATGTGCAAACAATAATTACAATGTCCCATCAGAAGTTAATATTTGGGCAAGTTATATGAACAACATAAATAGATAAAAATGAGTCCTCAAAAGCTTCCACAAAGAAATTTAGAATAGAAAATATGTAGCAGAAGACGCTCCTTTGGGAGATCAAATCCTTCTTTAATGCCAATAACATTAGCTTTTTGTAGCCAAGAGGTGATGACAACAAAGAATTAACTGAGATGAACTGTTTAATGTTCCGATTAATTCCAAAACTTGAGGAAATAAACCACCAAATGGGACAAATGAGTCCATCAAGCTGCACACATAATGAAACAAAACTCTTATAATATCAGACATTCGAGAAACATATTATTTAATGCAATGACAGTATGATTCAGGTTTGCAATAACCAGTAAAATATTGTTAATAGTGAGTTGCTTCTACAAACATAATAAGATTCACCATTAAATAAAGGACTTCCTCAAATATTTGGTAAATATATATGAATACTTCTTAGACAACAAAGGCATGAGGTTTATTCTTTTAAGTTCATTCTCGGATTAAATCAAATATCTATGACTAATTAAATAAAAAAAATGGCTTTATGGCAAATTTGAATGTACAATGGCTCAACATGATCATGCAAATAAATATCCAGGAGAAGATTTGGTTTGAGATTCTCAAGATAATCCAAGTAGGATGCATACTAGCTGCATAAGATATCAATATAGGAAATGTATTTTAACTAAAAAAAATGAACTTGGACAACAATGATTTGACTAATATAATCAATCCTATATTTTTCTAGTTAAATGATTCTACGACATCCTACTAGAGTTTAAACAGTGGTAGAAAGTGAGAATATATGCTTGTTGAAGAATTAGAAATTATGAACTTACAGAAATATGTGGTGCTGCTCTTTGTTGCATAAACTTTTTCCCTTTTTGAATTTAAAATTCAAAGTTCATAACAAAAATTGGAACTCTGGGATGCAGTGGATTTAAAAGCAAAACAAATGATAGTGTGAGGCTCATTATGACCACTTTTGTTGGATTCCTTATTGGCTTTTTGATTGGAATTTCATTTCCATCTGTTAACATAACCAAGCTTCACTTCCCTTCTAGTATTGCTTCTTACAATGAAGGCAAGAATCCAGGCATCAAAACCCAAGCCTTACTGAACCATGCTTGGATATTTATACATAACAACAATTCTTTATTAAATTCAACTAGTACTGCTAAGATTTATGTTTCTACGAATCCTAAAGGGGCAGAAAGATCACCGCCAAAAATAAGTGTGCCTGAATCAGGCTTTTACTTACACCATTTTGGGGTAATCCAAATGAGGATCTACCCTTTGAGCAAAAGTATCTAGTAACATTTACAGTTACATATAAAAAAATAAATATAAATATTGATGCAGTAATTAAAAAGTTTTCTAGAAATTTTACATTATTATTGTTTTATTATGATGGATGGACTAGTGAATGGGATGAATTTGAATGGTCAAAACATGCAATTCATGTGAGCGCAAGGAAGTAGACTAAATGGAGGTATGCTAAATGCTTTTTGCACCCTGACATAGTTGCTCCTTATGAATATATCTTTATTTGGGATGAAATCTAGTCTTTAAGGACTTCCTAAATCCCAATCTACCAAAGATATTAATATAAACATTTTTTTTTTTGAACAACCTAAATGAAATCGACTCAAACATCTCAATATGATTGTATTCCCCATTGTGCATTTTTCTGATAGGAAGTGAATGCAGAGTTTGTAAAATTCCTTAGCTATAATTTAATTTCAGCGATGTAGAAATTATTAACAAAATAAAATAGGAAGAACTCACAAAAACACCATTTTTATTGAAATAGTTATGAAAAAAAAAGAATAATATTAGTATATCTGCATGAAAGCATACAATATATGTATGCATTTGCACACATGCCTATATGTGTGTGAACATGCTTACATTCATGGGCATCATAGTCTATAGGATTAGGTTATAAGACCCGCTATCGGACAACTTCTAAGTAAAGTCATAAGACCTATTTTAGAAGAATTGCTAAATAAATTGCAATGATCTTAAACCTCAAACAATTCAATTCAAACCAATGTGCATCTTAATCTAAAGGATTAAGTTGTAAGACCCGCTTTTCAGGCAACTTCTTAAGAGAAGTTATAAAGACCTTCCTAAACAATTAAATCCCTATGCAGCCTTGTTGTAGACTACAGGCTACTTCCTAAACAATTTGATTTGACAGTTATAAAAATATATTATTATATTAATGGATACATATTATATTATGGGGATAATTTTTTAGAGATTGTATGCCATTATTATAATGTGTCAAGGTTTAAATCAAATTCTAAAAAAAAAAGCATAAGAATGTGCTAGTCAATCGATTGTTATACTTACCCATCATTCCTAGATTGTAATATTTATATACATCTTTAAGCTTTGATGTACATATGAGATGATAGAAGGAACATATCTCACAAGCGTTTAAACACATCCATCAGAAGCATAGGCTTGGAAACACTTTGACCATATCCTATCTTCATCGTAGAACCAATAAATATAAGTTTAAATCTATGTGCATATAGTTTTACTCCATTTAGTCAATCTATCTCACCTTATTCATGCTAGCCTGTGATTCTCACCCTCTATAATCTTTCTCCAGAGTTATGTATGACTATACCCTACAAGTTTCTGACACTTATCATTTCATGCCCATATAATTTAAATGCAAAGATAGATGTGTTCTTGCAACCTTTAATCAATAACTTAAAATTATTATAGAATTAAGGAGTAACATATGATACCTCCACCAAACAAAATTTACATTGAGGGTAATATTACTTTAGATAATTAGTGACTTTCCAACATATGACATAATTTATGGTTGGAACACTATAAGTAAGCTAGCTTGCCCATATTATATAGAAAATATTAAATCTTTCACTTTGAAGTATGGGGGCAAAAATATTTGGTTTGGTTGTACCGTATGTTCTTACCAGCAAATCATTCATTTAGGCAAAATAAGGATGCTTTCACTAAAAATAAAATGGAGATAACACAGCATCCAGTAAGGTTAAGTATTGAGAAAATATTTGAAAGAGTAAATTTTATACCCACGATAATTGATTTTCCAACATCAGCTGTTTATAAAGTGCCCGGGTATGAAGTTACTCACAATTGGACAAAAAAGAGTATTTTTAGGTTATTTCCATATTGAAGAATAAACTTGATCAGACATAATTTAGATGTGATATGACAATGGCAAATCTTAAGTTAATGTTAAAGTTAGGATGTACTTGAAGAATATTTACAGAAGGAAAACACTTGAGTTGAAGGGAGATGAAAATGATAAAACTCTAAAGCCAAAAGCTCCATTTACCTTCACTTTAGAGCAGAGTCGAGTGGTTTTTGATTGGGTGTAGAGCTTAAAGCTACATAATGGATATGCTTCCAACCTCAGTATATGTATTGACATGAGATTGAAGATATTATTTGAATTGAAAAGTCATGACTATCACATCTTCATGAAATATTTGCTGCCAACTGCTTTCAGTTCTCTTCCAGATTCAATTTTAAATTTCTTGATCAAATTAAATATCTTCTTCAAGGACTTATGCTCATCAAGACTAAATGAAGAAGATTTGATCCATATTGAGCATAACATTTCTTTCATTATGTGTAAGCTTGATAAGATATTTCCTTCAGAGTTTTTGTCTCCATGGAGCATCTGCTCGTGTATTTATCATATGAGGCTAAAGTTGGTGGATCTATTCAATATTAGTGGATGTATCCTTTTGAGAGATAATTTTGTGTAAACATAATATATCTTATAGCGTAACAGTAGTTACTACTTTTCTCCCATATTTTTATAATTATACTAATTTTTTTTTATTTTTTTTTGTAAGAAGAATATTGTTGGATGATCTGGTAGAAGTGGAGGTACTGAGGGGACCTCTTCTTCACAGCTTGCCACTTATACCCAACCGAGCCTGTCTTTATCTACACCTCCTATAGGGAGTCCTCAGTTTCACTCCCAAAACCCCCACTTTTTATCACTGGGCCCTACGTAGATGTTGACCTCATTTTTGTATGAGCTCAGTAGGACCAACCCAGACCTTAGGATCTTTCCAATCCTTAGGATCAATCTTAGCCCTAGGATCAATCTGATCTTAGATCAATCCAAACTTTAAGATCAAACCAAATTCAAATCAATCCTGACCCCAGATTAATACAATTTAAGACAAATCTAGATTCTAGGATTCTCTTAGACTTCAGACCCTAGGATCTATTCTAGACCCTAGGATTCTACCTGACTCTAGATCATATGATCCTCTTAGATCCTAGGATTCTCCTAGATCTATCTAGAGCTTAGGATTCTTCTAGATCCTAAGACTATTCTAGATCCCAGGCCCTAGGACTTCCAAACCCTAAGATCTTCCTAGAAATCAAACTTTAGGATCTACTCTAGATCCTAAGATCCTTCCAGATCTTGAATATTAGGATTCCTAGATCTTAGGATTCTTCTAGATTATAGGATTCTTCCAGACCCCAGATCCTAGGATTTCCCTAGGACTTCTAGATTCTAGGATCTTCCCAGACTCCAGTCCCTAGGATCTATTCTAGACCCTAGGATTCCTTAAGCTGATTTGGACCCTAGGACTTATTCTAAACCCTAAGATTCTTCTAGATCAATCCAAGCTTCAATTCAATCTAGAATTAATTCAAACCATATCATTCAAATTCAAAATCCAGCTTAAAACCAGATTTCCAGATTCAAATCCAAGGCCAAAGGTCTAAGTCCTGAAAGCCTTTTCCAGCAAATTTTTGAACACCTCAAAACCCTATCAAATGACCTCTGATTCAAGATCTATCAGTTCCATACTGATGTGACATGTCTTTAGAGGCAACCCTCCAAATTTGAGCTCATTCTGAGATCTCTAACCCCAGAAACTGAATTGAAATCCAAAGGCTATAAAACCTTCAAATATTTACAGTCTATGCCACTGGACCTACTACCCAGTGGATTTTGACCCTGGAGCTTTCTCCAAAGCCTCCAATCACCTCCAGACCCTTGAATATGACTTATTGAGCATTAAACTGCATTTTGTTGGACTCAATTTGACCCTTAGCTGATCAGGGGTCAAAATGACCAAAATACCCTTATGGGGTATAAATGGTCATTTGAACCAAATGAGCTCCAAATCAAATGCAACCACCTCTAGCAAGTTTCAAATGTCAAACCAAACCCATTGAACCCAGAACCAGCCCCTGGGTCAACCTGGTTGACCAAGTCAACCTAGTTGACCTAGAAGGCCCCTTTAGGGTCAAAACAGGTCATTTTGACCAAATGACCTCCTCTGACCTTGGGACCACCTCCATTGGTCTCCAACTATCATTTCAAATTTGTTGAGCCTATTTCCAGACCCTGGACCCACCTGGTTGACCAAGTCAACCAGGGTTGACCTAAAAGGCCCATTAAGGGCCCAAATAGGTCATTTTGACCAAATGACCTCTCCAGACCTTGAGACCACCACCAGCAGGCTCAGAATGTCATTCTGAACTGGTTGGACCCATTCCCTGACCCTGTGTCAACCTGGTTGACCAAGTCAACCTAGTTGACCCATTAGGCCCATTAAGGGCCTAAACATGTCATTTGATCTAGATGACCCATTTAAACCCTGAAACCACCTCCACTAGACCCCATTCATCATTTCAAACTTGTTGAGCTCAACCCCTGATCCTGGGTCAACCTGGTTGACCAAGTCAACCTAGGTTGACCACTTTCAACCCTTAAGCTCATTTAAACCCAATCAAGCTCTAGATCGATTTCAAACTCATTCAAACTTCTTTAATCATATTCCCTAATGATTTGGATTTGACTGGACCCATTGACCCAGTCAACAGTTGACTTAGTCAACTGAGTCCAACTCTAGTCAAAACTGACTCATTTGAATCAAATTAATGACTTTTAACGGATCAACTCATTTGAAACTTTCAAACCCTCAAAACCATTTTATACGATGCTTTGAATATTCCTTAGCTTGTTTTGGAGTCAAACCATGTCGAGTTTGACTTGGTCAAACTTCAATTCATGGTCAAACTCATTACCATTATCAAACCTTATTCAATTTGAGCTATCCAATCTATATCAAGCTTCAAATTGACTCCAACTTATGGCTTAGTCATGTCCTATCCATAGGTCAATCAAACCCAAGCTAGGTTGACCAAGTCAATCTATTAAAACCTTGGTCAAATTTCATTAATTTGCTCATGCATTGAACCTATCCCCTTCAAACCCTTTTGAATCCATTCTACTAGCAATTCCAACCTCTCTCCATGCCACCTAGGCAGACATTTGACTGTTGACCAGTCAATATGGTCAACAAATCAAATGAATGGATTCTATGTGGCCAATTAACCTCTAAAGCCTAATCTAATTCATTTAAGACCATTCCAGCCATTTAAGCATTCTCTAGAACTTTCTTAAACTCCATCCATGCCTTTGAATCATGATCAAGCAGCTCATATCACTCCATGTGTCCAAGTGGGGACCAAATCCCTTTACACATGGATTGTACCCTCTAGTCCTTTGATTCTCCTGCTCCCAACCACCCTAGGGACAGATGTCTTGATCCTAGCAGCCCTCCCAGTCGATCCCAGCGATCCAAATGATCTGGAATCATTTTGACTAGGGCAATACCCCTTTAGAGCCCCCATTGGA
The DNA here is from genome assembly GCA_019925795.1 of Dendrobium chrysotoxum. NCBI lineage: Eukaryota > Viridiplantae > Streptophyta > Magnoliopsida > Asparagales > Orchidaceae > Dendrobium > Dendrobium chrysotoxum. The sequence goes on from CM034315.1 coordinate 74,080,236, forward strand.
AAACCCTATACTCTCTCACTATCCAAGCTCCTCCAGACTTGGCCTCCAGTCCTCTTGAGCTCTAGACTTCTCTACTTTCGATCCCCAACTAAGCTCCACCGTAAAACCTTGCCGGCGACGAATCTTCCGGCGAACCTAGCTCAAATCCGTCAAAACAACCATCCCACTCGATCCAGACGTCGTGAGCTCGAGGTGTCTACATCAAAAACTTGCGTGGACAGTCAACAAGTTCAGAGAAACTTTAATCTCCCAAATCCATTGAGTGGATTAGGTATAATCCTAAACCCTAGCTTAGGACATTTGAGTTGATTTAGCTTTTTAATAAGTGCTTTATTGACCATAAAATCAATTCCACACAATTTCTGTTCACCAACTTAATCTACATTTAAAATTTCACTTGATTTAGTTAACCGGATCGAACGAACGAGCTAAAAAATGAATTCTGGGGTTTCGGTTAAGCCTGCATGGATTGGGTATCTTCAGAGCCGTTGATCTCAGGATCAACGGCTCTGATCGAGCTCTTCCGCGGTTCCTTCCACCCGCGCAACTGATCCCACGTTTGAGATTTCGATCCGGCTCCATCTCAACCGTCAATCCGATCCCGCGCTTGATCCAACAGTGTCCGCCCTTTGCTGACTGGATTAAGTAAACGTTGTGTGGGGCCTGCCGCGGTCTCAATTACGTGGCAATGATTGCGCGGCGGCGCAATCATTGCCAATGATTGCCGCCGCCGCGCGAAAGAGACCCGCCTATCGCGAGCCGCCACGTGCCCTCTTCCGCCGCCAGCTGCTATTTATTTTTTTTTTAAATTACTTTAAATGCTTTTTAAACCTTAAGAACTTCAAAAAAATATTAAAAATTCATTTTAATTCCAAATATTTCATATAATATATCAAAATGCTCAGAAAATTAAACCCTTTAATTTAAAATTAATATTAATTTAAAATATTTTATATATTTTAAATTATTTAAAATATTAAAAGTCTAATATTTTAAACTAATATTTAATTGAAAATATTTGGAATGTTTTTCAAAAATTTTTAAAAAAAAATATTTACATTTTAAATATTTTTAATAAATTATTAAACATATTTTAATATTTCAAAAGTTAAAAATTTTTTTCATTTGAACTATTATAATTATATTTTAATATATAATTAAACATTATATTAAATATTTTCAAAAATTAAAATTTATTTTAAAATTATTTCAAATAACCAGAGGATCTCTTAAAGTGTTTTAAATTATTTTTTATCATAATTTTAATTATTTAATTTAAAATTCATATTTATAGGTATAATTATATATGTATTCATGTATTTTAAATTTTATTTTAAAATATATGTGTATATATACCTAAATCTCCAATCTTTAAGAGATCTCTTGAAATTTTAAATTTGAATTAAGCATACTTGAACATGATTAGTGTGGAATGATGGATAATCAATGGGTAGCTAATCTTGTTAATTATTCATTGATTATTTTTAATTAATTAATTCATATTTTATCTTTTACATGCTTAAAGACATACACACACCACTTAGTTTAAGGTTCTCTTAGATTTAGGATTGATTGTGCTTGTATGTGTGCATACCATGCATGTTATGTCAAGGGTGAGTGGAACATGGATTTGAACCCACTTAACTTAGTGACATTGTTAAGGACAATAATTAAGGACTTGTTTAGATAACTTAGAATATTTTCAATAATTAGGATTCACTTCCTATAGACTTGAAACTCAAACCATTTGAACATAGTGATACTCTCAGCCTTAAGAAAAATTTTTATTGGATTTTGAATTCATTAAGCCCCTTAATTAACTTAATCAAATTTGAACTTTAATTAAGTCATTTAAGCTTCCAGAAATTCTAATAAATCAAAGTTAAATCAAAAAATTTCAAGTAATACCTTAAACTGACCATAATTGAATCCTTAATCAATGAAAAATAAAAGCCCCTTGACTGGACTTCAAAATTAAGTTTAATTTGAGTTTAATTGAAATTTAATATTTAATCAATTTAATTATTTAAAAATAATTAAAAATTCCAAAAAATTTCCAAACACTTGGAAATCATTCCTTAGGTCATTCCTGACCTTTGGAGTTGATTTCAAGAAGTTTGGAGATCATTTGGATCCAAATCACAAAAAGGGTCTCTAATTAAACAATTTCAATAATTAAATAAATACTCAAAACTTCAAAAATTCATAACTAATTCAAATGAACTCCAAATTGAGCAAACTCAAAGGCATACAACTCATCTTAAGCTCTAATATTTGTTAAAAATATTAAGCTTCCAGAAATCAATCAAATTTTGAAAAGTCAACTTTTGGTCAAACCTAGTTCAAATTCAAGTCAAAACTTCAAACCTTCATAATAAAATCTAGAAAAATCCAATTTCAGTGTACTTACTGTCTAACTGATCGTATTAAGGTCTAGTATTTTAATAAAATATTAAATTTCTAGAAACACATTTAAATCAAAAAGTCAATTTTTAACCCCCTTAAATTAAATGATTAAAATAATCCGGAAAATTCCAAAATTCAATAAGTCATTAAAAATTCCAGAAAATCTTAAATCAACATTTTAAACCAACAACCAACCAATTCTAATTAAAATTTAATCAACTTTCAAACCTTAATCAAACTTAAATCACTTAATTATATCGGGTACCACTGGGTAACCCAGGCCTACGAGGCTATTAAATTAGCCCCAAGGAAGGTGAAATAAACTTCACGGCCTCGATGTGAAACAAAGGTGGTATCCAACAAATAATTAAATCAAATTTAAAATCAAATTCAAATCATTAAGATTTAAACTTAATTAAAATACCCTTAAGCCTTCAACCCACTTGAATCTCAAGCAACTTCAATCAAGTGCCTATTTAGGGACACATCAAAGCCACACTGCCTACCTCACACACTTTAGATGGTTTGCTATGACAATCAACTCTAGTATTAGGCTAGGTCGGTGTTTACTTTTTTGCTGTGTGCCGGGTTTTGAGCTTTTACTGCATGCTGTTTGCTAGTAGTAGAATTGATGTGTTTGTTTACTTATTTACTGTACTCTGTGATTGATTGTACGATTAGATCTACCCCTAGGCTAGGAACGATTTGTACTAATTCAATCTTATGCAGGTGGCCATGCTCATACAGGGCATAAATTAAAGGGGGCAAAAAATCATAAATATTAAAATTGCACAGGTGCTAAGCATGCTTAAGTCCCCCTTTAAATCAAAAAGAGCATGGCCAAGTGTGGCTGGTTTGAGCATTAAAATTTCAAATATAATAACTGCTTGGGATGTAAATATAACTGTTGATTATTAGGATAACCCTGCAG